>JAQFZW010000136.1:0-106186 GCA_034687055.1 Heteromurus nitidus | reverse complement strand
CATATTTACAAGCATATAATTGCGTTCTCACAATACCCCGCTCGGACACCCTAATCTATGAAATAACCGACGACAAAATTTTTTTTGAATTTTTACACTGTTCTTGCCGCAGGTTGGGTGAAGAGAAGGGGAAAGTAAAACGATGCATCAAAATGATGAGAACATGCTAATTCCATTCCATATGTCTTGTGACATTTTTATGCCTCACTCTCTACTCCCTTCCTTAAACTGTGCATACTTATCCAGCTTGAACTGGTTTTGGTGCACCAGGCTTCCCTTCCCGTGCTGATGCGAACTGCGAACTACGCACTCGGGACAATGAAGCAACTTTCCCGAGTTGCACATTGAGAAGAGAGAGGAGCCAACATTGGAGAGTGCACAAAGAGCGTCTTTTTTATTATGCGAGTGCTCTTCCTTCGCCGACATCTCTTCAGGGGTCAATTAAATTTCGTCGAGAATGAATGAAGGAAGGAGCGAGCAAGGGAGAAGGGACAGGAAGCAGATTTTCTAAATTGCTCTCGTGCTCTTCCGACACTACTTCTCGCTCACTGACGATAAAGACACAGATGGAAAGGTGAAAGCACTCGTGCACCATATCCTCCTCAACCTAGTCTTCCATTGCGCGAGGTGAAAGGGTACAAAAAGCGAGACGGAATGTGTCGATGCACACTTTGGGTAAAAAAAGAACGCGTAATAAAAAGTGAGTTTGAAGTGAAGTCGTGCGTATTTAAAAAAGGAGTTAATATGATAATTCGTATATCGTTGGGGGACACGACACGAGTGAGTCTGGAAAAAATATTGATTTTGTTGCGCAACTTTTGTTGTTTTCATTCCGGCGGTTAAATAAATGAATGAGCTTCCTTCGTTTTCCGCATGATTCCTGTGTTGAGCGGTGGTTATAATCATGAATTTATATGTGTAAACTATAAACCTGCAATCTGTGATGGTCCTAAGTCCTACAAGAGTAGTCATGAACGAAATCCTCACTTTGTGTTTTTTGCTCAAAACGAGCATTTCTCACCACCACCGCCTGCATTGTGTTTACACTTACGACTACAATGCAATATAATTGTGTAAGCATCATCCTCTTGGGATATCCACACTTTTTTTAAACGATCCGTTTTTAGTGATCATCATTTTCTATTTAGGGATTTGAACGCGATGAGTACACCAGTAAAAGTAAATATATTATTTTGGCGAAGATAGATTTCTGTTGGAAAATTAGTTGCTACAATTTTGTGTTACGATAAAAGAAAAGTTAGTGACTATTTGTGATGTGTTAGAGTAGTTTTTGGAATGAAGAGAGCAAATTGCGGACGCTTACCACATCTATAATTTGCATCAGGGTCAAACCGAAACTGAGCTGAAGTGGATCCGTCTCCTTCTCGACGGGACGCTCCAACGTATTGTACTTGTCGAGTAAATGGTGCAGCAACCGTTTCTCACTGGGTCCTTGAAGCGAGCCTGTCAACAACAAAAACAACAACCATTTTCTCACAACTTTCATCAAAACACATTTCAGCAGTCATTTTGTATTGGAAATAAAAGCAACTCAAAAATGAAAAGGCATTTCGACTGTATTCCCAAAGCTCTCCTTTGAATTGAGATGAGACGAAGGAGAAAGCAAAAGCTTGTTCCACTTTCTCCTTCTTCTCATTTCCACTCACTCACTTTCATTTTGTCATACGCTAATTTTTTTTGAAGCGATAGACACATTATTCAATTAAACTCGCTCAGTTGCATAAACTCTCGCTTTGGTCCTCTCGGGAGAGCAATTAGGGAGTCGCTAACGTCATCGTCATCCCAAATCACTTCCTTCGAGCATTTAGTTTTAGAAGTTTGCTTTCTCCGATTGTGCAACTGTTTACTTACACAATCTCTCTACGTCATTTTTATGTTGGAACAAATCCTCGCAGCAAATAAACAGATTTCGTTCGGAGAAGCGTATAACCATTAAATGGTGAAATGTCTTTGAACAACTGCCATTAGCTGGATATATTGTTTATCTTATGGATTGTGCCCTTCACCCAACCATCACTCATACTATCCCAATCACATTATGCTCCTACTTTCTCCTCTAAAGAGTAGAAAAATGTATTGCATTTTGGATTGGACTGTGTTGTCCAGACTCCAGATCAGAGGAAATACATGTGCAATCTGCAAGGATAGGAGAGGATGCAAGGAATAGCGACAAGACAGGATCAAGCGAAAGGTCTTGTTGAAAGCAAGAGAAATGGGCGAGATGATGTGTGCGTGCCGTTTGCTGACATGGGATTCCGAGAGGGAAAAGGTGTTATTGGCCAAGTGGCGACAGTAATTGATGCGAGCTACGTTGGGAGAGTATAAGAACGAGATTACTTTGGAGATGATAACGCACGCCAACGCCATCATGGTGTCGTCATCATCCGCTGATATGATCTTGATCACATGACAAGACACAACTCAACAAGAGCATCTCTTCGAGCAGACGGGCAACTGAGTTGGATGAAATGAGCGGATTCATTAGATGTTTTCTTGTACATGACATCCCGACGAAAGCCACAAGTGAATGGAGGCAGAGAGCAGAGGAGAAAACATCATTTCTATCATCTTGAGCTGACATGTCGAACTCCCACAAGGTGAATCTGACATATTCCCCTCTTTTGTTTTAAGAGGGAGGCTGGTGAAAGGTATTGATGGTAGATACAAGGATGACACGATGTGTCTGCAGATGACACAAAGCGAATGTAAGTAAGCGACAGAGAGGAAAACGGTCGCATGAAATGTATCTCGAGCACATCGCTCGCACAATCTCTGAGAGGAAAGAAGGGTAAAAGGAGTTGAAGTGAGGAGGAGGAGGTGGAGGCAACGTGACGGAAATAAACTCAAGTGACGTGCGGGACGAAATCAAAAAATTTTATGCTTCCCATAGAGCTCATAAATTGAGTTGTCAGAGAGGCAGAGAGAGAGAGAGAGAGAGAGAGTAAAAGTGTAGTAGTAGATGTTGCCAGTTTGCCACCGTGTGCATCTCCTAAACTTCCTTCACTTCAACTTTCTCGAAAAGAGAAAGCAAAAATGATGATGACTGTCTAACGTATACTTTTTAAAGAAAAAACGCACTGCTTTCTCCGACATTTCTTTTCCCCCTTTCACCTCTTTTCCGTTGTCTTATGACTGGACGGAGAAAGAGAGAAAGGACGTCTTTCTTTCAATTTCAGCTCCCCGGGCATTCCTCAGTGAGAGTGAAAGTCCGTCTGTTTCCCGTTCTTCCCAATAAAAATTGTCCGGTAAATCTTTTCTCCTTTTTCAGCTCTTTGTCCTTCTTCTTCTTTGTCTGAGTTTTTTTCGAGGAAAAATGTGTGCACGCTACGCGATGATTGCCACGCCATGCACGCGATTTCCTTCGCTCCTTCCTTTGATAAATTTGAATTTTTCTCTTTCTCAAATTTATTCCAGAGTGGAGGTCGTTGTGAGTGGCGAGAAGGTTTGAGAAGACGAAAGGAGTGGCAGTGGCAGCGCACCACTATACCCTTTTCCCTTAACGTTCACGTCCGCTCAAGTCGATGTTGAAATATTTTGATTTTTTTCATTCTCTCGCACATATTTCTCCCCTCTCGAGTATTCAGTTTCTCCTCTAAAATTCCAAAGGTTTGACCCAGATTTTTTCACGACGGGATAAGGATTGCTACAAATCAGCCTCCACCATCCAGCGTGTTCCTTATGAGTTCTCTACGGCTTTCAGAGAGAGAGAGAGAGAGAGAGAAGAGAGAGAGAAATGGGAATTGTTTTTACTTTCACCTTTACAGCTTTCTTGCCCTTCTCCAAAAAGCTTCAGAAACAAAAACGTATATTTTCTTGCTGTAGCTAAACCCATTATTTTCTTCTCAGATTCCAATAACAGCCAATTGAGTGGTCTCTTGCTGTAATTTATGATGGACTGCTTGAGTTCCGCGAGAGAAGAAAAATGTGGAGAGAATAGGGAACGCTTCCGGATATCAATAAGAAAGTCTCGGAGAAAAAGTTATTTGCTGGTCAAATTTTCCCTTTCCTTCTTCCCTTGTCCCTTTATTGAATTTTGATAGCCTTGGGGAAACTCGTGGGATTTCTTTGAATTTCTCACGACTCCAAAATTGTATCCTTCAAATTTATTTTTTCTGTCTTTCGTTAAAGAAACATGCCCCAAAAGGATTTTTTTCTGTCCGCCAGTCCAACCTAAATTAGCTATCGTTTTCTCTAGAATGAAGCAGTCCCATAAATTTTTTTCCTCTCAAACATAATCGAATTATAAATTCCAAAAATCCATTATATTCGCCTGGAGAAAGCAGCCAAGGACATACGGAGTTTTGTGTGTTTTTGGAAATAATAATAAAAGGAATTCGAAAGCAAGTATTCTTATTTGACAACTGCTCCGAGGAGAAAACAGGAATGTCTGTATTTTATTGTCGTCGAATGAATGAGGAATTTCCGGATAAAAAGTGTGTCCCGCCCGAATCAGTCGAAGATATTTTTTTTGAAAGAAGAACGAGACGAGATACAACATTACTTTAGAGAGAGGTTCATGCGAAGCATACAAAAAATATGAGCAGACTACAAGGCTCCATTCATCCCGCGCCATAATAACCATAAAACAATAATATCCCAAAACGATGCGATGAGCATAACCATCCGAATTCTTATTCCTCTTTCTTCGAATCCAAACAAAAAAGTGGAATCCCGAGCATCCATTCGCCATTGGCAGAAGGAGGATAGAGAATATGCAAATTTTTTCTTTTGTTCTCGTGAGAATCGCAATCGGAACGAGGTTATTAATGATGGAGTTTTGGCACATTTTCGTTGGGATTGGGAAAAGGGGATAATCTATTTAGGTGAATGGGTGGAGGCTCTACTTGATGATGCTCCGCTAAGTGCTGACAAACAACTTAAATTATGGATTTAGTGAGCGACTAGGGGAAATGTGTGGCTTCGTGATGCAACTTTCGCTTACCCTCTTCTCCATGAGATGGATAGACAACACAATTTCCTCCTTTTTTCGTCAGAAAGAAAGCCTTATTCTTTGTCTTTGTGTGTATCAGACTAACATTTTATGAAAGTGGAGAGGGGGAAAGGAAGGACACGGTGAGGGAGCATCATCATCGCCATCACACTATCACACCACACAACTTTACGATATTGGATATTCGAGTTTGGAATCCAGTTTCGGAATTGAATGGATATTGCCTCCTTTCCCCTCTCTCTAACGACTCCAGCTAAACTACATCCGCTCTTACATAATCCTCCTCGTCGAAGATGGAGACGGAGAGAGAGAAAGAGTACATTGTATTTCATGTATTATTACCCTGGCTTAAGAAAAGTGACGACATGCCTGCTCCCAGCGCACACAAGCACATCGAGTGTGGCGCAGTGCGAGGCGAGAGGAGAGCGGAAATGGGGAACAAGATGTAATGCATGCAGAAAGTAGTGAAAGTACACCACTAATGCACATCCCGCAACGTCGCAAATCCTCTCGTGTCTCCATTACCGCACACTCTCGTCGTCGAGAATGGCCACGTTGCCTCGATCCCACATCCACACCCAAGCACCACCATCATCAACATTGTCGCAAACAACAACATCTCCCAATTGCTAAATACAACCTTATTACTTTTTGCTTGTGCATTCCGCCGACACTCTCGCGATGGCCCATTCGTCGTCCCCGTCCCCATATCGCCGCATACAACCCGAATGCCAGCAATAAACATTGTAATTCCGGCGATAGCTCACGGGAAATGTGCGTAATAGAAGGGAGCAGTAAATAGAGACGAATGGCGAATGGAGGCTACAGCCTGCCTCCACCAACAAACTCGACTATTTAAATGAAGGGAATGGGGAGAGAGGATCATCCTAATCATTATTTCCCTTTCTCTTGTTACTATCCAATCCATGAATCCAGACATGAGCACCCGCACATCCGCCAACTCAGAACTCACAACCTAGCCAGATCTGCGATTTATACATTTTTCAACAAAACATTCGTTCTAAATAATTAAAATTGAAATCGTCAATTTTGCGAAGCATTCGAGGTGCAGTAGATTTCACAAGACAGGTTAATGTAGGTTGAGTGGTTGTGGGTGCCCATGTCTGCTCCGTTGTGGTTGCACAATGAGTGGGGCAGACTAGACTGCATCCACACTCATCGTCATCTCGGCTGATGGGGATATCGCTCGAATGACGATGAGAAAAGAGTGGAGTGAGTGTTGTGCGGGAAATGGGGTGGGATTCCTCCATTCGCTTGGCGAGGATGTATACGAGGACATAGATCAGCGTGTGGCGTGAATAGTGCCCCTTTCCACTACCTATCCCATTTTCCAATTACCTCTCTTCCCTCACTCGAAAGTGCAAACGGCTCCCGTTCGGGACTCATTTCTCTTTTTTCTCACAAGACACACTCTTGTTCCGCTTTCTCCAAATTGCAATGGCAATAATGCATGAGACTTCATCAAGAGAAATAGTCCTTGAGGAATTCAGCCCTTCTTCCAAAAGCATCTTAAAAAGCGTAGCCGACGACCCGCTCCACGTTTCCCCTTTTTTCAAGAAGGAGACAGTTGTGAGGAGTAAGTGCTACTCTCTCCGCTTCTTAGCGCAATCATTCCGAGGACAATTGCTCAGCACAATTTGAGCTGTGCTGCTAAGACGACCTCCTCCGCCCGCTCATCAGAAAGAATGGCCTGAATTCCCACTAATTCCGGAGGAGAGAGAAGCGAGCGGCTTCTAATGAATGTGTGGTCAAATGAGGAAAACGCTCCTGCTCCCTCTCCATTATGATTATTATTATTGGTGCACTCTCCCCGACAAATTGATTTCCGTCTTGGAATGTGTGCTCAAGAAAAACGTCTCTTCGCAGCTGGAGGCGTTTGTCGAGTACACAGCGACAAGAATAAGAAGGGTGTGGAGGTTGATATTTTGCTATACAGAGTCGGTGGACGAATGAAGAACCTGCATCTGGCAGCGAGTGAAAGGATCAAACAAAATTATCAAAGATTTAATTAAATTTCACTCGCGCCTGACCTTGGTCTTCTCCCGGCGAGAGGAAAAAGGACGGCCACCTACCTCCTCTCACTCTATTTACCCAAACTCTGCTCATTCACTCTCTCCCTTTCTCCTCCAACAAAACCTGGTGAAAGCAGCTAATTCAATCAACTCGCCGTATTATTACAACAAGCTGCTTTCACGCAAAATGGCCGTGCAAAAAAACTTTCTCCACTCTTTTGTTGTTGGAATGGAGAGAAAATCTGGGTGTTGTGTTATTCTTTGGTTGACATGCAACGTGTCTCCACTTCACATTTTCTGCTTTCAGCCTTTCCCCGCAGGATTTAATCAATCCCAATCAAGCATGCAAGTGAGTACACACACATGCTCACTCTCTCTCTCTCTCAGGAGTTCCAGACCAGTGCGAGTGAAAGGAGAGAGGAAAAAGCAGAGAAAAGGGGACACCAGAGAAAGCAATATATTCTCTTTAGAGGAAAATTGACACGAGGCAAACAGTCGCACTTTGGGGACGTCTCACTTGATCCGAGATGGATTTCATCTCCATTAGCACCACATCCATTTCGATACAAAATATCCACCAGAGAGAAACTAAGCCTAACTTTTTTATCACGATTTACTTTATTTTTTTAAAAAGAAAGAAATCGCATTTGTAGAATTGGGAGAAAGAAAAATGCTGCCATTGTTTTCCCACTCTTTGTTTCGTGTTCTCGTTTTGTACTTGGTGACGTAAGCAAGGGCGCCTTGTTTTTTGAGATGGTGAAAGCAATAGCTCCGTTCAAGGACAAGAGGAGATGAGGAGGGGAAACTAGCCAGCCAAACCGTCCACACATCTCATCTCGGCGGAGTGAAGCTTCATTTCATTACTCGAGGGAAGAGAGCGAGAGAGAGAGAGAGAAGCTAGTAACCTAAATGCTCACATTACCATCTCCTCATGCACAATCAGTGGACTGGCACAACTCTCTCCAGAAGAAAAAAATGATTTCGGAACTTGTGCCAAAATCTTTGGCACGCGGAGCGCTTTCCTCTCGCTCCCGATTACATGCATGCACAAATGATACTTTGGTGTGTTCGCTCTCGCTCTAAAATGCTCCGTTTCGGTCGACCTTTTTTCTTGGCATTCGACGAGGAAACCAGTACACGGCAATAAAACACAAAGCATTTTATTCGTCGAGAGTGTAAAACACATAAAAACTGGGAGATGAAAGTGGAGAGATATTTGAGCAGAAGCCTAAAAATAGCGAATATGTGTTTTTGAATTTTTGCGAAGAAATACAACTTTTTATTGTGTGCTGGTCTGCCAGTCAAAGGGTAATAACGCGGATAAATGCTTTCCCTCATTAATATCTGGACCACAGCGGACATTTCACGTTCTTTACAAAAATAAAACCACCAACATTTCATCTCATTCATGGATTTTTTTTCGTACTTGAATGCGAGAGCCAGGAATTTTTGTCTGAGTGGAAGAAAATGTGTGCTAAATTTGGAGAAAGCTCTGTGATTTGAGATGTGGTAGCATAGCGACAGGAGAAAGTAGGCTTTTGGGTTGAATGGAGGAAGGAGTTGTCAGAGATGGAGAAAGTGTGGAGTAACATGTGGAGAAAGGAAACAGCGTCTTCCTTCCGCCGTTCCCGAGCGATACGAGAAACCACAGGAGAACCACGAGCAGAGCCAATACTCCAGACTGAGGACACTGGGAGAAAGAGTGAAGCAAGACGGCTCGACACATCAACTAGCCACCACCACCAATGTTAACTTAATACATGCATTTACTCGCATTATTTCCCATCTACTTCTCCTCGTCGTCTCTCTAAAAATTCATGCTCCACTCACTCCCTCCAATTCCATTCCTTTCTCCTCAAACGGTGCACACGCAACAACTTTCTCCAGCCTTCTCCTCCAAGTCGAATCTTATGTGATGTGAATGGTGAATGGAAAGATGCACACACACTCAAATCGATAGCAGCAGATTGAGCAAGTCAAGATAGCACTTTTCCTCGAGTATACCTTTCACACATATTTCCCTTTCTCTCTTCAATTCTTTTCCCTTATTTCATTTTTCGAATCAACCAAAACTCCCCTCTCCCTCTCTCAAGCTCCACACACACACACACATGTTTGCTTTCCCTATCTATTTTTCTCTGATTCCATTTCCTCTCGCCATTATCTCGAATGGAGTAGCAGCCTCCAAGTCGTCCTCGTCATCATCGTCGTCTTCAGCTGAAGGCAATCAAAGTCGCGTTGCTAGCGGGGCTTGGGTGGAATGTATGTAAGTGCATCTAAGGATTGTATGTAGAATGTAGGTAGGCGAATAATCGGGTACGTGTTCACATCCAGCCCCGCCATAAATAAGCAATGGATGGCTGCTCAAAGTTAATAATTGAGCATCCTGTCCCAGCTTGTTGCGGAGGAAAAAAGTGACTCTTGCACCACCAAAGAGGAGAGCTCACTACTCACTTCATCATCATCCATACCTTCCCCTCTTCATCCCAAGCCTAGGAAACGCCAAACCATGTTTGAATGTTTGTGCTCAAAAGTCATGTTCTACTGCTGCTCAACATTCAAAATCTCAGAGGAGAACCTGGCTGGCGCACTTAGTTATGCATAAAAGAGGGATCCCCCACCCAGATCCGATCCATACTTTCCTGCTCACCTCTCAAATCTGTCGGGAGCACACGAAATATATAAAAAAACTTGTCGTTTCTCTCCTTCTAAACTAAACTAAAATATGCCTAAGTACCCTAAGTTTGGGCCAACCATGGGCGGCTTCACTGAAGAAAAAATCCACGGTGAAAGTATGAACAAATTGGAAACACATCTTTTTAGGAGAATACTTTCGATGTACTTTTCCTTTTGAATTCTTTTGGGAAAGAAGGAGGGATGATAATGTGCACCACCAAAAAGCCACATTTCTCGCGCTCGCCGAGAAAAGGAGAAAGGCGACGTTAAATCAACGTTATCAGTGGTCAGCTGAATAAGTGTAAAATATGGAAGAAGCAGGTTGAGGCGCCAACTTTTTCAAGCTGCGACTGGAAGAAAGTTGAGGCAAGTCTGGGAGGAATAGAGGAGGCGTGGGCTGAGACCGAGCGAGGCAAGACAAGGAAGGTCTCAAGAGAAACAAGTTCACTTCAACTAATCTCTTTTGTTATTCCACCGACGCATCTGATCTGACTGACAACATGCGGAAAGTGGAGAGAGAGAAGAATGCGAGCCACTGGAAAACAATCTTTTTTCAACGAAGCTCCCTGCGTGTGCGGTCAAATTTGGAAATAATAAAAATGTGTGGTGGTTGTTGTAGTTGCCTGCCTGCTCGTTAGCTCAAGTACAAGAAAGAAGGCTAACTTAGTGGCCAAGAAATACTTTGAATTTGAGCTGTCTGCTCGTGTGTGTGAGCAGCTCTGGTTTGCCAGAAAGTGAAAGAGGTGGCGGTGATGAAAGTGGAGTGGAATGCGGAGAGAAAGAACTTATCCACCTCGTTACGCAGCACAAGAAACTAGTCAAAAGATGGAGAATGGACAAAGTTTTTATTGTGTGACACCGAAGCAGCCCATTTCCCTCTGCCTCTCATTCTCAAGAAAGGGAAAAGTATTCACACCAAAGAATTTCCTCCATTCCCAACTTGTCTGAGTGGCACAAATCCGCAAAGGATGGGATGAGCAGGTGAGTTGCTCCTCGCTCGCATTCCTTCGCTCCGTTCGGAGAAAAGAAGGGAACTATGTCCGTTGCCGAGTGTCCTTCACAAGTCTACAAAAAGAATGTGTGCTCAATTTTCGGGAAATGAAGGACAAGCAAGACATGCGATTGAGTGATGCTACAGATTTCCCCCTCGAATCGAATGCATGGAAAACAATGAGAGCTTTTAAGGTGCACAATTTAGTATTGAATTACCACTCACTTTTCTCCCTTCTCATCAACCATTTCAAGGATTTGCAGCCTTATTGAAGTTCCGATGGGAGACAATTTTTGTGGGAAATATTGTGAACATAAATAAATGAAGGTAAAGAGAGTGAGATTATGGGTGAGGAATAAAACTCAACTCGGAATAAAAATGGATTTGGGATAATTTGAGGAGAGAGAGAAGAGGATAGACGATGCGTAATGCGACATGACAACGTTAGGGTAAGTACACCACAATTGGATTAGAGGTAAAGTGTGCGATGCGGATGAGAGAGAAAGAGAGCGAGAGGGAGCGGGATATTATGCAAAGTGCATTTGCTGTTTCACTCTGTTTTTCCTAAACTCACTCTCCGAGATGAGGCATGAGGAGAGCATGGAGCCGAGGTGAAAATTCAATTTTCACCAAATCAATATCATCGCCTTCTTATATGTTCATGTTCTCTGGAGGAAATCTTCCTCCAGAAAGAAGCTAGACTGGCTACAGAAAGAGAGAGAGAGAGAGAGAGAGTGTGTGTGTGTGTGTGAGTAAAGAAGAGCAGGACCAACACACTAATTCAATAAGGGAAAGTGGAGGAGCTGCTCCAGCTTCCTTCATATCATTTTTATCGCGAGAGAGATAAGGACTCGCTGTTGCTTCTATTCCATCTCCTCCACTTTCCTCTCGCGCGCATCTCCTCAACATGTGCCGGAGTGCAGACACAGGCACACGTGAATCACAAATGTGAAGGTGTGAAGCACCCACTCACACTCAGCTTTCTCCATACCTTTGCTTTTGCTGTGCTCTGTGCTGACATGTGATACGGATAATGGGATATAGTGTTTTTGTGTGACGCAAGTGTGAGTGTGATCCAGTGCAGGAGGTAACTTGAAACAATTTATCTGTGCTCAGCCCCAGACATCGCTCCTGCTCACAATTGACGGGCTCAGGAAACACCTGAAACTTGGGCATTTGTCGCTCTCTCTCTCTCACACACACACTCACAAACACACAAGCACGTCAGAAAAAGGTAGTTGTAGCGTTTTGTTTTCGCCAGCACCAAGCACCACCAAAATCCCACTCATAAATTCATGGAGAACTGCGTCACGGAACAATATTCAAAATGAAAAGGGGAAAATAGATGTTGTGTTGGATTGGATGTGGTGCGGTGGAGTGGAGAATGGCTTCGATTTTATTTTCGCTTGTCTCCTCGCTCCTCTTTTGTTCCTTTGTTTCCCTTCGCTGTCACAAATGATAACTCTGCATTTATTTTGCAGAGGAGAATGACAGACGATAATGGAGCCGCTATGTGTGCTTTGCCCTCTACCTTTTATTCTCTCCTTTCTCCCCCTCTTGCGCTTTTCCAAAGATTATGCGTGTGTTGTGTGCTGGGCTAATGCTTCACTCCAATTCCGGAAATTAAATAGCTTTCTCTGCAAAAAAATGTGGTAAAACACGAAGTGAGAGAGTGATTGAGTGATGGTGGAAGAGGACACTCCCAATACATATGCACACATTTCGAAATGATTGCTGAAACATAATAACTAATTAAAAGAGATATCTGACATTTAGACCACGCCTCATGCATCTAAATACGACAACCTCATTTTTGCGGCAAGTCACACAAGTCGTGAAATAAAACAAAAAAGTGGGAATGGAGTGGTTCATCCATCAGCTTCCTTTTTACACACGTGCAGCCACTCACAAAAGGAGAGAAAGTGGGATAATTTGAAAGTTGGCCGTACACGTCCATTGCACACTCACTCCACCACTCGAGCTCGAGAGAGAAAGTCGTCAGATGATCTATGCTTGTGGACGAGGTGATTACATTGTGTCCACACACCATTTTCCCCCACTCCATTCATATGTAAATCGGATCTCACATAAAAAATTCGGTCTCTGCGAATTTTTTTTGCGGCAGTTTGCTTCTGACAATTTTTGAGATTACTTGGCTCCGCATTACCATTTCGAGGGGATGCTCAAGGGGAAACTCATCCTGACAGCGAATATTATGTACAAACATTCTTGTAAATTCTCGCTCCTCCAGAGTGTCACAAAAGGACGGGATGTATGGGTTCTTGGTGGGGATGAGGTTAGCTCATGTTGCACTTTCTCCTCTAATTTATTTTGCTACCTTGGAGCGAGAAATGTGCGCGGCGGAAGGGAGCTCGTGTGTGCGATTAGGATAATAATAATAATAATGTATACGGAAGTCAGCAGTGAATAATAAATTCCAGCTGGGATGACGCTCCCCGCAGAGAACCATCCTATTTTCTCCTCTGGTCACATTTTTATGAGTTATATCAAACATCCACTCCACACCAGCAAACCTTCATCTACTTTCAACCCAAACAAAGGCAGAGCGTATCTCCAAGTCTCATCTGATCATCTCTCTCTCTCGCTCGCTCAACCACTTCAAACTGCAGAATATCGTAGAATGCTGGGATGAGACTGCTTTCTCTTTCCCCATTTGCAGAGGAGCGGGAAATGAGGGCTTTTCTCTGAGAGTGCTCAAAAAATTTACAGCTCTCGTATAAAAGAGAGTCAACAGCAGACGAGCGACGGAGGAATGAAAAGAGAGCAAAAAGGGTCGTTCCTTTTCTCTCAAAAGAGAATAGAAAAATCCAACTTGTGTTTCCTCTGGGACTCTACTCTAGTCCAGCAATGAAGGCGAGTTGGTAGTGAAGTGGACATCAAAATAGCCTTTTTCCAAAATACACAAGCAAATACTACCCCGCCCTTTTAGTCCAATTCACACAAAAAAGTTATGCTTTCCCCAAAAATTATTTCATTTTTGTCGACAGCACGTGATCCGCGATGACGGAGGCATTCTACAAAGAACCTGGAGCAGTAATCAATGCGGCAAAAGTGTGCGAATGAGTTTCGTGTCTAATTGCAAAATGTGGAGGCGCCGACTGCCTTTCCCATTGCCTCCAGAGCGGAGTGAAAGTGTACTCGACTGCCGAGAGGAATGTCGTCTCGCACTTCCGTTTTTAGCCAGCATTATTGTTGTGAGCCAGTCATCCATCCGCGGAGGAGTTCCGCTCTCTCCCCAAATATTTTATACTTTTTTCTAATGTATTCTCCAATTGTTAGAGACTCGCAAGTGGAAATGGAACTCGGTCGAGTTGCATCCGCACATCTCAATTCCCTGAATAAAAAGCAAGTGAAAGTATGTCTATAAATTAGGGTCTAATCGCCTCTAGCACTTTTTGTGCTGTAGCAGATCACGTCGAACGTGCTCATGGCTCGCTCGCGGATGAAACATCGCGCCAAACCCGACCTCACATCATAATGAAAAGGCTGGTGAGTCCGTCATAATATATCCCTTTTTGAAAAGAAGGTTCCCAATCACATTTTTCGCGTGCTGCCAACGAGTACACATTTTGAACACACAATTCTCTTTTTTTTTGGCTGGGAGAGAGAAAGCAAAAATTTCACGGGCTTGAGTTCCGGTGAATGCACACACACACACACACACCACCGCCATTCCATTTTCGATATTGTTTTTCCCTGTTCGGATCTCGCCCAACACTCTTTTCCACTCTGAAGCAGGTCCTTTTCAGCTGTGAGCGGCGTGAGAGAGAGTGTGTACGAGGGAAAGTTATGGTGGGATGATGTAGCTTTTGGTTCAATGATTGGTGCGCAACATTTCCTTTTCAATTCGCAAACATAAAAATGAATGGACTTTTGGCGTGCTCAATGAAAAACAGGGAAAACTCGTTAAAATTTAGTGCGCTTGAGAAAGTCGTACTCTTTTCCCCTGTGCATTTCATTACTCATTACCGCCTCTATTATTTTACTTGGACCATACTCTCCCTCACTCACTCTCCCCCTCTCTCTCCACCAACCTTAAAAACGAGTCTCCATACACATACCTTCTCCCTTTTGCTTCTTTCTCAAAAGTTCCGAAGAGTTCCACTGGGGAAAATATCTAAAATGCTTATCCACATTCATATTCACAGCTAAAATAAAATTTGCTAGAGCCCTCCTTCATTCACATTCTTTTCCCGAAATTGATGCGATATACTTTTTTGTTTACAACGCTCACACTCTGGCAATAAGTAATCGACGTGCTTAATTTGTTTTATGTGTTTCTATTCACGTCGAACTTTGAATACCTTCATTTTCCGACCCCACCAACTTTTTAGCCCATTTTAGAAAGGACTTTTTGGCAAGGCAGGATCCAGTAATTTGGCTTTTGAAGGACGTTATTTGTGTGGAATGGAGACAAAGAGGAAATGGGGAATGGGATCGATATATTGAATAGGTTGTCGTCGTCATGCGGTCGCCAATGGACGATTCTCCAAGTGGCTCTAATGAGCTGCGAGACACCAGCTAATCAACGTTATTTAATTAACCAGCCTTAACTCGAGAGAGAAAGAGAAAGCAAGGAAAATGAAAAGATAACTCAAGATGTACTGACAACATGGCTAGAATGAAGATTTCTCCCATTCACACTTTGTCAAGCAAAGACTATATCCATGACTCATGGCACTTGCTCTACAATTCGAAACTTGATGATGCATGGATTTTTTACTCGTTTGCGTGCTGGGTATGCAACTCAAGTTTTGTGGCCTTCTGCAAGAAGGGAATGGATGGAGAAAGATGTCCGCCTGCTTCTGACTTTTGAGGAGAAGTCTCCCGAGGACTGGAAAGAGATACGTCAGTTTGGAAGCCACGTCTGGATTCGTGCCTACATTGGGCAAGACGAAGATCCTTGGACCTTCTGTCAGTTAAGGTGAAAGCGTGTTCCAGGGACATGCCTGGATGCCTTGCATAACCAAAAAGAAAGGAACAGAACTTTGCAATCCACCTTGCGAAATATCAGCCACCTCACCAAAATAAGGCACGAAAAAGTGTAAGCGCTAATAAACTCGAGAGTGGCAAAAGTAGAGAGAAAAAATATTAGGAAATATCATGTTGCAACCTTTTAAGCTTTCTCTCGATTGTGACAAAGTTTCGCAATTGAAAAAAGTATCCATTTCATTATTGTTCTCTTTCATTCTCATCCTTTAAGATTGATATCAGAAGTGAAAGAAAAGGATAAAGGCGATACAAACTTGTTTCTACTCACTTTCAGGGCTTCCTCATCCATTCTCAAACAAATAATGCTTCTTTGACTTGCTACGTTTTGCATGCTACCTCTTGCTTTCTCCTTCTTTTGTGCATGTTTTTGAAGGCGAGCTTGTGTGCGAAGCGTGTGTGGTTGGGGTTGGATACGTTGAGAAAGGGAACGACGATTTACATGAGAAGACAGTGGCAAGCTGGCAAGTTTGGTGGCGTATGGAGCAGATCAACTCCTGTGATCCTTGTCTCGCAGACACACCTTTCCTCCGCGGCAAATATGGAGATGGGGAAGCTGATCTTATCAAATAACACCCTTTTCCCACTACCGATCTCAAAAATGAGACTTTCACCGCTTTCTCCCTGCTCACCTTTACGCTTCCGTTCCCCAATCATTTCCTTGTCATCATATTGATCGTTTTCCATCAAAATCAGCTATCGAGAAGCTCAAATGATGGCCTTAATTGTAAATTGGATGGGACATGATCGCTGCGGAGAAACTGGTTCGGAGTATCACTCCCTTCGTATTTTATGTATTTCGAAATTTTCTTGTCAAACACGAAAGGATGTGTTGTAAGAGGAGGAGCTGAGTGAGTGAGAAGTGGGACGACGACGAGGAAAAGTAAAAAGATAGCGAGAGCCCACATGTATTATAGGCAATGTGCTTTGTAAATATTAAAGTGTGACAAAATGTCTCTCAAAGCGGCAATTATCTCTTCTTCTCCAGACACATACTTCGTTCTCCAGCTTAAATTTTAACTCCCATCTACAGCTTTTTCGGAAAGTGGATACAAAATTGTGTGTGCTCGAGAAAGCTCAACACAAATTTTGTACAAGTCTTCATCCAAAGCTGAGGGTCCTCTCACTCAATCCCTTTTCGTGAGGAAAAGTAGATGGAGGAAAACTGCGTTTGAAGACCGGCATGCAAAAAGCTACTTTCTCCTCCTCAAAACTCCACTTTCGCCTGCAAAACTTTTGCATATTTGCTCCAGGTAGAGAGTGTGTACATTTTTATGTTCTGGCACACATTATATACATGCTGGCTATTTAGTGTAATTTTCTTGCTTTAATCATCGTCTTGCCTTTGGCACTCAAGAAATGTACTAAATTGCAAAACTCTCCACTATTTTTCTCATTTCGGCCCTCTCTGCAAGGCTGGAATCGATTTGAACTTTGTACTAAAGGCTCCTTGCGGGAACAAGTGTGAGTGAGTTGTTGTGAGAGAAAGCAAGAGATAGGGGCGATATTGAATATTATTTTTGAGGGGAAGTGGTTGATGATGATGGTGAAGCACAATCTCCTGTTTTTGACAGAGCGCTATCCGACTCCGGGATCGATTCCTTCTCCAATGACATGTGTGTGTGGCTGGTTGGGTAACATTGGCAGATTGAAATGTTTTGGGAAGCGAGAGAGAGAGAGAGACGCCCGTGAATTGATATGTGTGGAGGAAGTGTATGCATATGTGGCATGTCTGTCAAAAAATGAAATATCTTCAGCTTCTCCCATTTTCTCTTTCGGAAGACAACACATCCTCCACTCTTTCCCAAGTAAAAGGAGGCCGCCTCAAGGCACCACAAAGGGGAAAAAGAAAGAGTAACGGATGGAAGATGGAAATTTCTTCTTCTTTCTCTCTCACTTTCTCCTCACAAGTCAAAGCAGACAAAACTTCCCCTCCGTTTACATTACATTATGCTCACACTCCTTTTGTGTACAATGTGGATTGTGGATAATACTGAGGAGCTGCGTGTGTACCTATCCCTCCTTCCCAGAAATTCTTATTCATTTTTGTGCTCCCAACCACAATGTTATGCATATCCTGACAGGGCCAAGTGAAGGAATCACAAATGAATTGTGGAGCAGTGGTGAGCACATAACTTTGCGGAGAATGTGCTCACTTTTGGCTTCCCAAATCACTGACAAGGACCATGTGCAAAGCCTTTCGTTATGTGCTTTCACGTCGTTTCAATAGGGAATAAAGGAACGGACGAAAGGAGAAAGTGAGAAAAATTGTAGGTGTTTTATGTTGTGAATATAGAAGTAGGATGTATAAGGAAGCAGTACATATGTGCTTGCATCTATAGCATATCGTATGTGTGTGTAGCTGTATAGAAAGAGACAAGCTCCCATATTTCATTCCCATTTTTTGCGCGGAAAAATGTGAAACGGAGCACAGGTAAAAGGGTTGATCCTTTTTTCTTTTTTAGAGAAAGCAAGGTAAGATTGCTCGCTTTCACCTAGAGTTCAGTGGAAAAAATTGTTCCACAAGTCATGTGGACTCGCTGAGCGACCTGGTCGAGGCTGGATGAGAAAAATGCGAGGCTTGAAAAAGGGGAAGGATTATATAGATTGTGAGAGTTGTGTGGATGGAGAAAGCGAGAGAGGAAAGTACACGTTGTTATATTCACGTCTGGCAGTGATCTGAAAGGAAAGCAGTGGGAAAATCGATAGACTTGAATGCCTGGCGTGTGTGTTGTTGAGAAGCTTTCTCCCATGCACTCCGTCTCTGCAGCTTTCTCCACACACATTTCTCCAGTGGAGTCCAGTCTCAGAGGCGAGCCACTTTATGGATTTTTTTCTCTCTCGCAGACTCCTCTCGCTCAAGCAATACTCAGGATAAGTGAGTGGAGTGGCGGAGAATAGACAAGACAAGTTGTAGATGGTAGAGGAGAGAAGGGAAAAAGCAAACTAGCAAACAAACCAACTGTTTTCTCATCTTGCTCGTTCCTCCTTTCTCCACTATTCCAGCTCGACAATGTCTCTGGAATGATGTGGGCTTAGCGGAATGGAGGCAAAAGAGGAGAAGGTGGAATGGGCATAGCTACTTGAGTACGATATATGCACTTCTCTCTCTCTCTCTCTCACACAGCGAACATGTGTACACACTGCTTCCGAGTTGAGTGCGACTATTATTTTTTGTTGGCTGCCCACTTGAATTTCATCAGAGCTGAGCTTGTACTCCTCAAGCTCTTTCCATCCAACAACACAAAAAAGTAGAGACATACATTCTCTCGCAGTTATGTGCTCGCCACTCAAGACTAGAGACGTAGAGCGAGATGTGCTAGACTTATGCATGGGAAAAGGCAGGAGTGATGTATGTATCGAAGGAAAGGGTGGACTAGTGGCATACTTACTCCCATCCGCCATAACAATTCCGGCCAGGTATATATTTCATGAGATGGTCCATCTCCAATTCCACTGGACTCCTTTTCCTTTGACGGCTCGTTTCCTCTCCTCCCTTCCCTCTCACACAAACTGCTTCTTGTGCTCCGCTGCTTGCGACAAGGAAATTCACTCTAGACGAGAACACACGCTCTCTCCTCCACAATGTGGATGCAAAACATCACCTCGCACACCTTTATTTTTATGGACATTTCCCCTCAAATGCAACTACAAAAATTACGACGATATTCGAAACTCGAGAGAAAGGAGAAATGGATTCCTGTTGCTGACCTGGAGCGCAAGTGTTGAGAAGATGTGCACCTTTCCACTGCCGCTCATAATTGCCATTCAAAAATGCATTTGAAAATGTATATCGAAGCTGTGGCTGGTTCACTGAACCCAAATTTAATTTAAAATTTCAGCACTTGCATGCAGAGTTGGAGGTGGTGATGGTGCAGCAGTGCCGTCGTTCCAAGAAGTAGACAGCAACTTTCTCCGAAATGGCCTTGCTCTCGCCCATTCTCCCCCGCTTTCTCTCTGGACATCATCCAACCAACTTTGAATAACTTTGTGAATTTTGCAACATTACTTTCTCCTTCGCATTCTCATCTCGTCGGTCGGTGCGCTCACTCACCCTCATCCCATTTACTTTCCATATTTTATGCTCTGCTCTCCCTCTCTCTTTGACTAACTGAAATATTGATCATTTCTGTGGTACTCGAGCAAAATGGTAAAGTGACCGCATACGATTTTGCTCACACAAAAAGTCCCCTCATATTTCAAGTGAAACCTATAGAATTTTGTGTTTGGTCACCAACGACACGCGGACCCAAGAGTGTTCAATTTCCAATCCATTATTGATCCTCCGTCAATTCTATATATTTTTCTACGACCCAACTTTCACTTTCTCTAATCCAACAAAAAACTCTTTCTCCTGAATTGAGGCACTGATAAATCATGTTCGCAAGTGAACCGGATGTGTTTTGGCATCATTCAAATATCATATTTGAGTGGGAAGAAATGAAAGAGTACTTCTGGAATGGATTGAATCGAGGAAATGGTGGATTGGATGCTTACTTTCTCCACAATTCAATGCATGTAAAGAAGGATAAACTAAACGATAGGCGAGCGTGTACGTGAGGAGGGAACATAGTGAGCAAATTCTGAGAATTAGCATCATTCCTTCCAAAAGTATTACAATGTCGCATGTCACTTTTTTAGGACGAAGGACGTAAGCAGGGGAGACACATTGATACAAAGAGGAGATGGGCGAGATGAATATGGAAATGTATGAAGAGAGAGAGAGAGAGAGAGAGAGAGAGAGAGAGAGAGAGAGATATGAGAACATAGTGGCTCTTTATTGTTCTCTTGTCTCAAGCTCGAAGAGACAGCACACTGCCAGAATGTGTAATCACGAGCATAAACACATTAAAGCAGCAGCGGGGGGAGTCCTTTCCCCCATTAAAAATGAAAAGAGCTGCTGCTGCTGTTGGAGGAAGGAGCAGAGTTGAGAGGGAGAGAGATAGCAGCGCACTCAGACTATACAATTCAATTCAGTGAATTCAGATGAGAAGAGTGAGAGAGAAGCTCTCCAGGAACGGAGTGTATATCTGCGTTGTTGGGAAAAGAGATCTCGAGAGTGTGCACGATGCTCATCATGGAAGTCGGCTGTCTTTCAAACGAGAGTGACACTGTCTCTCTCTCTCAACTGAATTCAGTCGACTCGCTGCCACTCTCTCAATGATGGAATGTCGAGCTCACTCAGCTCATTCCGAGAATGCTAATGCCAAAAGGAAGGAAGACGACTCTGTGCATTCACACACTATTCACTTCATTCGTTGGGAAAGCGGGCGCGCTTTCTCCAATTTGAATACAACAATTAGAATTTATACGATTCTTAGATTTGGATCCCGAGTAAAAAAGGGGTTTTATCTGACAGCAGAGAAGAAGGAGAAAAACCTCAATCTGATGGGTTGAAAAATAAACAAAAGGCGTATCCTCATCATCGCCATCAAGGTCCTGACTACATCGCGAGTGTGATTGAGGGCCCCAAAATGTTTCAAGGCTGACTCCAATTTCCTCTCGTAATCAGTCACTTGCAGCACAAGAGTTGTGTGCGAATATTAAAATGTTGCTCGTTTTTCGCCTTTCTCTTAGAAAAGTAATATTCTGCGTCAGAGTCAACTCGTCGAATGTCACCAATTTCCGAATATATATATTTTTGGCGAAGTTGCAAGGCGGTAAATAGGAGCAGATGGTGTTCATTTCGCGGGTGTCAGTTTCCTGCTTGGAGAAAGGAAGTGAAAGCTGGTCGCGCTCTCTTCATCTGACTATTTATTTATTAGTTTTGTGGTTGTGAAACAAGTCAGATTTTGCGGCTCTCTCCGCAACACACTACACATCTCACATCTTATATCCATCCTTTTCTCTGCTTATATGCTGGTCACATCCTGCCGTTTTACCAAGGAAAAGAAGAAAAAAGAGGAAAATGTCGTTCTTTTTGTGGCAAAGTTGGAAAATGTGGCAACACATTTTAATGGCAGAGAAATCGGATGGAATATATGTGAATCCAGTGGGTACGGCCGCCAACATGATATGTGACTCCCTTTCTCCTTTCCATTTCCAGCCATGCACCACTCCCATTTTTTCCTCTCCGTTTATTTCCATTAACCGTTTTCTGCAGCAAACATGAAAAGCCCTGTGTCTCAGCCCAATTTCCAGGAGAAAGGAGAAAAGAAGAAATATTACCAAAAGGAGGAATCTGAATAGCTAAAAAATATACGTGTTTGCTTGGTGAAAAGCCCCTAGCTGAGCTACTTATGGCTATGCTGAGCTCTGAGCTATATGCATCCAGCCATCTCTCTTTCCCACTTTTTACAAAAAGGAAATGAAAGAGTTGGAGTTGAAGTGGCAGAGTTGCGGAGGAAAAAAGGAGTGTGATGTTATTGCCATGCTGCTGTTTTCCCCTACTTTCCTTTGCTGCTGATGATAGGTGAGTGTACACAGCTAGGAGAAAGCAGCAGGAGAAAAGAAAAAAAGTGGAAAGTTCAATTTATCATTGGGATAGTCGAAAATGTGTTTGTCTGCTCTGCATGGTATGTTTGCTTGGAGAAAATAATATGTGTGCAGTTTACAGGAGTTTTTTGTAAGTTTTTTATACTCGTTGTGCCCAGCTCACAAAGAAAGTAGCAACAAATGGATAGACAACTTGTCCAAACAGGAAAAGTTGAGGGAGAAAGGAGAGCAGGAGGCGGCCTCCACGTATGTACATTCTCACAGGGACACACACATGCATACGGACGCAATAACTCTTTATATTCGACACTGAGGGAGTGGGAAAGGAAGCAATACATCTTGGACAAACTTCAAACTCCGAGTTTTGCAGCCACAAACAGTTATTCGTGTGTAATGGAGAACTGAGCCAAGGTTACACGTCCATCATTGCAAAAGATGAGAGAGAGAGAGGGGGGAAATGGGGACGACACAGGTTGAGTCCAAAGATTTCCTTTCAATTTTCTGGTCAACAACTGTGGAGAAGTGCTTCCGATGGAAATGTGTTGGCAAGGAGGAGAGAGAGAGAGAGGGAGAAGAGAGAACAGTCGTCATGTGATGAGAGCAACCACTCCAAGGTCGTATCGCATTTCGCAGACAGAGGAAAAAGTATTTTCACCCTATTCCGCCGCTTTCTCTACTTTCTCCTTGCAAAGGCTTTCGAGTGAAAAGGAGTGTCACTGTCAATCACTTGGGACAAGTGCGCTGACGTAGCGGGAAATCAATCGAATCCACTTCGTTGCGAAATGAAAAGCTTTCCTTTAATGAATCGCAAAAGGGATTGACTTTTGTCGCTCGGGAAAGTTTTGTCGTGTGATCGAGCCTCGTTCGTGTGTTCAGCACAAGAATATAAATAGCGCTTAGGAATCAGGAGCAGGCGAGCACTTGTGCTGAATTATAGGGACAGGAAGGGCCATCATTAGCAATTAAAGTGGACAGAGGCGCAATTAAATAAAGGAGAAAGTGAGAGAGAAAGCGCCTTCATCAAAAGTTAAGTCGGCTCGTAATCACTCTCCACCAATTCATTTACGTACTTGGCATCCGTTCCAAGAAAGGCTGGGAGCTTTCCTTCACAGCGAGAGAGAGAGAGAGAGAGAGAAAGAAAGAGAAAGGCGCGCACATTCACCCAAAAGCCGAGAGCAATTATTAATCCTTAAAAGGATCATTAGTGTCACAAATGCATAAATACAACTTGGACCAAACAGTTTTCAAGCTACACAAAACAAAAGCTGGAACTTTATGACGGTGAAATGTTATTAGCAGAAAAACACACACAATTTCATGTGTTTTGAATGTGTGTTGGGCTTTCTTGGAGCAAATTGCATATTGCTCACATCATTCTTCACTTGCGACAAAATAGACTTACACTCTAATTGATATTAGATGCAAGCCTCACTACTTTCTCCACATGCTCTCCTTATGCCGAAAGCGTTATGTTATGGGAATTGAATGAAGATGTGTGTGGCGTCCTCATCGAAATGGCCAACCATTTTTATGTGCGAACCCAACTAACTTTTTCTATCGACAAGCATCTTTCCCACTCCCTCCGCCACCTATAAAATGCACATTATCTCACAGACAAGTGCGCACACAGCCGCCACTTTCTCCTTCGAGTCTCCGGGAAAGTGGCATTTGTGCATGAAGATGATACTCTGTGCAAGAAAGGTAATGGAGAAAGCGGGAGAAAAATGTGTGTATTCCATTCATCGATTACCTAATAGACGCTTATTATGATCGTCTACGACGAACAGACGTTTGACTCCTTCCACTCACTTGTTATTTTTTATTATCGCCTATTTTCACCCGAAAAAGTGGCAACTTTCAAGCGAAATGGACTCTTTAAAATCATCGACTTTCCTCTCAGTCAGACTCGAGAGCACACATTTCTCCAAAGGATTGGATGGTGAGAATGAGTGGCAGAGTTTGTCACTTTTCTACTTTCTCTCGTTTCTTCCAGCAGAAGCAGATGTGAAGAAGGCGCAGTAAAGCTCACATGGCATCCCAACTTAAATTCCAATTTAAAGGCTCATTTCACTCCGGAAAAATTGAATGGCAAATTGATTTCGGCTCCAATGGACCTCGTTTACTCCGCACGACAACGACAATGTCGAGAGAACGGAGACAAGATGGAACTGAAACCAAGAAAAAATCTCTGCCTGATTTTTTATTCTCTCTCTTTGCTCCCAACGGAAAAAAAGACTTGGAGACGGCTGTTTATGCCAAATATCGTTTAATCATTTTCGTAATTCTCGCATCTCATCGACAATGCAAGTTTCACAGCCATGCCCTCCCGCTATTTTCCTCCATCTTGGCGAGGAGAGAAATATTGACGCTATGCTCCATGCTAATGATGCACGTGAAGTGTGCTCGAAATTGCTTTCGAAATCATATGCCGTCACCCCAGGTCGACTTCATTTAATAAAAAAGAGCAAGTGAGTGGATGAAATTGGGAGGAAATATTTGCATTTCAAAGTTAGTCTTATTCAGCGTCACCTTGTCGCAGACTGGGTGCCACACTCCCAACTTCTCCCATTTTTCACGGGAGTTAATGGGGCCCAGTGTTGCGTTCGCTCATGAATTGAACGCCTCCGCTTTCTGGCTCCAGTCCACAGCTTTCCCAGGTGATCCCCAGTAAAATATGCGGAGCGAATATGAAAAAATATTTCGGAACGACTTAAACAATTACGCTTACTTTCACTTGAGGAAGCACTGATTGAAGCAACCATTGAAACTGAAACACTGATAACCCTCCACATTTTTCGCCGTCATTGTTTCTCCTTGCCATTAGCATCCGTTCACCAGAATACATTTCAGTCCCTTCTTAATCCATGCCTGAAGGTAAGCCGAACAGAGTCGCGCTCCGCTTGAAATATTTGATACGGACAAATTGAGAAGAGAGGTTGGGAGGTGATGCCGTGGAATGGAAACGCGAGTCTAATGTGTGAATAGAGGAGCTGATTATATGAAGGATAGAAGGAAGTAGATGGAGAAGCAGTAGCAATCAACCATGACGCACCTATAACTGTCCGCAAAAAACTAAAGGGCCCCACCACACAAAATCATAGGCTTATGCAGACTTGCTTCCATTTTCTCCATACTTGAACACTTATCATATTTTTAATGTTGGTCTGATGTCATCGTCAAGTGGAAACTTGGGAAATATTCAGTTTTAATTCATCTCCGCATTGGATTGGATGCTTCATCCAACTCCGAACTCTGGAGGCAAATTATGAGCTGCATTTTGAGAGAGAGAGGGGGGGAGTGGCGATAAATTAGTGGAGTAAGTATTGTTCGTGACGGTAAGTGGTCACTGATCGGTTGTGCTAGTTCCCCAGCCGGACCCATTTCATTCCACCCTCCAAAACAATACAAATATACTGCGAGACCGCAACCACTTTTTACTCTCCTCTCCAAACACAAATAAACTCAGAATCGGCCCTGTTCGCGAGGCGAGGCAAGAATGAAATCAGCAGCACTTTTGAAACGACAACGACCCAAACCAAACTCATCTATCCACCTACGAGAATATGTATGTATGCGGTTTCGCTGGTGAAAGTAGAGGGAAAGTGGAAATAGTTTTGAATGTAACGTGTGTGGCGATAGGAGGAACGGGATATTTCCAAAAAATGAGTAGTGTAAAGAGAGGCGCGGAAAAGGGTTAGTGTAGTGGTGGCTTTGAATTTTCACGGTTTTTTTTGCAGCCATGTTATTCTCTCCCGTCGTCGTTTGCAGGCTACTTTCGTTCGTCCAGACCAGAGTCCGTATTGTATGATGAGCGTGTAGTCGGTAGTCGGAGTAGCTGAAATGAAATATACCGGCCATTGAGTACAAGTACCTTGTCCAGAGAGAAAACTTTCTCTTTCACATTGTCATTACGAGCTTTGGAGTAAAGTGTGTGGCGGTGTTTAGGGGATCTTTCGGGATATCACTAAAAATAGGAATATGAGGTGGACTGTGGACTGGAGTTGTGTGCGAGTGGATATCCCATCGTCGCTGCTCACTCAAGCGAGGAGGATGATGGTGAGCAGAGAACAGAGATATTTTGTTTTTGTGAATAAAAGTGTACAGCACAACAACAGAAGAGCATAATATAACATCGATACTCTCTCTCTCTCTCACGAGTTGTAGTTTGCAGCCTCAAATTTATTGTGGGAGTGAGTGTGGTGGTGCAGTTTGTGAGTGTGAGTCCATGTCTGCACTCTCTCCGTTCCCCTTTTGTCCGAGAAGGATGAAAGAGAGAGACAGAAAGAGCAAGAGAGAGAGGGAGAGAGAGAGTGTGTGTGGTAGTAGGCGAGTAGTGCCATTAATGGGCTCGCTTTCCCTCATGATCCTTTTGTCATCGTGACGTGCATATATAAAATGTAGCGATGCATGGACACATCCATTCTCTCATCCATCCCATTACTCCTTGCGCGCGCGAGAGGCTCAGCAGGCTCCTCTCCTATTCCAAATTATGACCATATTATCCATTCCCTTCTCCAGTCACTCCGCTGTGGGTGTTGTGTGGAGAAAGCAGATGGAAGAGAGATAGAGAGAGAGAGAGAGAGAGAGAGAGAGTTGCATATGGGATGATATCATGTGGAATGCGCTTGAATGGAGACACTCACTCTCCACAATAGCAATACATAAGCCCAGCAATATGCAATGAATATGAACCCTTTTATCGGTCGTGATAAATGATAAGGAGGAGAGAGTAGCTGAAAATAGGGAGAGCGTTTCATGAATTTCACAACTCGCTTCACAATTACCTTCCGCGCCGTTATTTAAACCGCAGCTGGAGAAAAAAAGATGGGGCAGGCATATCTAGTCTCGAGGGAGCATAAATACTACGCCACAACTCATCGCGGTCCAGTCCAGAGAAACAATCCACTTTCCCTTTCAATACGCAAAATAATTGTTCTCCACATCCTAATTCCATCGATAAAGTTTGAGCGCTTTCATTGTGCCCATGCACGAAATCCTTCAAAACAATGCAGAAAAATGAGCTCAGTGGAGCATGTTTTTCGCCATCTCCATTTCATCCTCATAATTCTGATGAAAATAAATTCTGTTTGGTGGTGGTGGGCTGACTCTCTGCGAGGATGTCTCTCTCTCGAACTCTCTGGCGTTATCGGGTCTGGAAAGGAGATTATGTTGATGATGTCAAGTGAAGTGAACTCGTGCATTCACACAAAAACTCAATAGAAAAAGGGGAAAATTCTGATGATGAGATGGTGATACAAGGTTAAGCTGCTCCACTTTCACTCTCTCTCTCTCAAGACCCGAGAGAGCCTTGTTGCTTGTCTCTCTCTCTCACTCTCTGAGACAGAGCCAATGCCAACGAACCTCCATCTCCACTTCCCTTTCTCATTCATCGATTTTTGCCATATGAACTCCGTGAGCACACCGCCGCCGCCACCACCGCTGAACTTCTCTCTCTCTCTCTGTGAACTGTGTGAGATGAGGACAAGAGAGGAAGATGAGGGAGCAACGTTGAAACAATTTCGGAATGATGATCCAAGCTACAGCCAAATTTAAACGAGCTTGGATTCGCTCTCCAACTTTCATTTAGCTCAATAGAATAAAATGAGAAGAGGCTCGTCCTCGGAGATGTGCAGCAATGATTTTCAAGTGTCAACTTGTGAAAGGTGAAAGCTAGTCTGACCACATTCCAAATGTCTCTGTTCTGCGAGGAAGGGAGCTAATAGAAAGAGACATAAGCTGACTTGATCCCGCCAGTTTTTTCTTGCTCCAAAATAAGAAAGGGAATTGTGGGAAGTAGCGGCACCTCCTCAGCCGTGTCTCTCACAAACAAGGACGATAAAATAAAAGTAAATAGAATGTGTCGTCGTCTGAGTTTGAGTGTGGACAGTGGCTTGGACGAGTGCAGGTGTGGAACTTGTAGTTTTTCGGGGTCGATATCTTGTCTCAAGATGAGACAAGTAGAATGTGGCACGAGCACAGGTATCAAATTGAGGTTGACAAGCATTCATTTCTCCCGGAAATAAGATAAATGCACAAGCCACTAAATGGGAAAGTGAGAGAAAATCAAGTAAACTTCTTTCTCCCGTCAACTCAAACTAATTCGACGAAATTTAAGGAGTTCATTCCACTTTCCTCATTTCTCTCTTGTAATTGCGGAGAGAATATAGAGACATTTGCCTGGGAACATTGAGAACTCTCGTCTCTCTCTCTCAAATCCCAATAAGAGCTTAATATCATTTCTGCCGACACCACTTACTTTCATGTGCTCCTTTCTCTGGGGAACGGCGTCTGAAAGAAAGCGATCCCATTCGAGTACATTGTTCCTGAGAAACTTTCTCCTTTTCAAGCCGAATAAAAAAATTGCGAGTGGGTGTCACTGAAATATAGACGCTATCACAAGAGATTCTCAGTGTCACAATGAACCTCTCTCTCTCTCTCTCTCTCTCTCTCTCTGTCTGTGTGTCTCCAGCTTCACTTGCTCAATTAATACATATTGTTAGAGTGGGAAGAGGGGAGAAAAAAGAGAATTATTACCATTCATTTGTAACATTCGCCAAATGTTCATCCAAGAGACGAAGTTATTAAGATGCATACACGGAATGAATGACGACACTTTTCCCCCTTTTCTTACAACTTTTCTTTTGGACAGGATCCTATCTACTTTGGATGGGAAAAGAGGTTGGACTTTGGGCTCCGAGAGTGAGAAGTGTCAGTTGTAGACAGCGTCTTTGATCAGTCAGAACCATTCATATATCCTTCGAAGAATGAGAGAAAATAGGAGAAAGCTACTCTTTTTCATAGATTGCTCCTCTCCACTCAAGGATGTACATTAAGACTAACGAATCGTTTTTTCGACGTTTGCTAATGCAGGCACGCCAAGATGGAGGTCTACACATGATTAAAGTAAGTGAAGGTACAACTTTCATGCATATCATCTCTACTCGAGCACTCGACAAGAAAAAAAGTTGCGCTTTTGGAAGGATTGAGAGGGAGAAGAGGGGGACAACTTGGACTTGAGCACGTTGAGTTTTTTTTGAGGCAAGTGTGAGCTCAAACTTTCTTCAAAACTTGGCAAGAGCGAAGAAAGTATGGGAGCATGTCTTTGAGGGAAGAGAGATGGATTAGGGGAAAGGGGTCACAACAAATTGATTTCAGTGACAAGTCAACGAAATGGAATGAGAAGAAAAAACGGCGAGGGACTTACACTTAAGGCTTACATATTCTAAACATCAAGATTTATGCAACAACGATTACTTTTGTTCATCTTAGACTAATGAATAATTCTACACGATCTGATTTTTATTTTCATCATTGAAATCCTAACCAAATCCACTTCACCACCGAAAAAACTAAAATGTTGAATGAAGAGGGAAGCGAGCACCGATTTTTAGGGAAAGAGGGAATCAAGAAACATAAAAAATTGGCAAGGAGAGACTCTTTAAGCGGTTATGGGATCGAGGAACGTTTTATAGGACAACAACAGAGTGCTGGAGAGCATAAAAAGAGTGTGTGCATACTGCATTCTCCCCGTCTTCTCAGTGAAATGTGACGAAGAAATAAAAACCTCGACACAGATGCTGATAAACTGGAAATGATCCGCGTTTATGAGCTTTTCTGTCGTAAAAGGAGAAAGTGATGTGGAGTGACATCTCGCTCTCTCCCTTTTGTCGAGCTTGGGTCGTTTGGGTGCTTCCACTTGTCCCAAAAATCTAATCGTAATATTCCTCTTTGATTTCACAAAGCTTTGAGTTTGAGAACAAGCGGCACTTGTGGTCTTCAAGTTGACATTCGACTAAAATTCAATCCAAAATATTTACGTTCCTCGAATTTAGTGAAAGCAAAAATTGAACTGGAAAACTGATAGATATTTGTTTGCCCTTTATTTAGTTGATCTTATGCGACGTAATAGAGTACAAAATGATCAACTTTGAGCGGCCACAAGATGAGTTTCCTCTTCCTTCAACGAGGAAATCTTGTTAGACGTGAAAGGTTCTTGTGGCCTTCATTTAATCATGAGATAAAATTTATGAAGGTGAAAGTCCTTGGTCGATCATCCTCCAGTGCTTGTAATAATACAATTCTCATTAATTTAATATGCCTCGCCTCATACTAATTTGCAAGAAAACACGTAAGGGTTTAAGGTGTGCTCTCACTAATTACAACTTTCTTTCGGAGAAAGTCTCCCTTTCAAAATGCAAAAGTCAATCCTTTCAACTTTCTCCTAATCTCAGCAAAATGGCTCCGAAGCTAAGCTCCCGACTTACAACAGTTGTTTAAGGCAGAGCGAGGCGAAGGAAGAAGGAGAACGAAGAGAGCGCGGACGAGCGCTCTCGCTTTTGTGCTACCCATGCAGATGCGCCAACATCCCATTTTACCTACGCTTTTGGCACACTTTTTGCTACTTTACTCTCTCGCTTGCCTTCTCCCACTCTCTCACATCGTTTTGTGAATGAAGGAGAATTCGTGTGACGCACGAGCTGGAGCTGACTCTGAGTCGCGAGTTAAAAGGGAGGAAGTGATGGAAAAAGTTGAAGGCAAGCAAGACCCTCAAGAATATGCTTCCCTTTCAAACTGTTTTCTCTGCTCGCTCTTCTTCCAACATCTCAAAGCGAGACATAAAATGACGCAAACACAGAGGAAAGTCGTCTTGTTTGCATGTACAAAAATGTAATTGAGGCAAGGTCTATGGGATCCTTGCACATATTCTTACGACTTTCTTTTGCCGATGGGAAAGCATAATATGTTGTTGGTTGGTATGATTGGTTTGTAGGATGAAGATGAGGATATCAAAGAGTTGGAATAAGGATCAAGATAAAAGGGAATGGTCAGCGGGGATTTTGGAGATGAGAAGAAAAATATATGGGCGCTATGCTTACTCTTCTACTCCTCATCTCCTCAACAGAGAGAGAGGGAGACGCATGGAAATAAGGAGAATGTTCTCTTACGATTAGAGTACTCAGCGAGCAAAAAGATGTGTGTTCGGGTTGGCATTGACTGCTCCAACATTGGAAAGGAATGCTGCCGTTTCCTCATCGAATAACTCAAAGGAGCAAAAGAGTTAGTCAAAATAATTCCATTAAAACACGAACCACCCAATCCTGCCACAATGTTACTCTCCAGTTCACTACCACCACCACCAACACGAGAGAGATATATTTTTACTGCAGCGCAATTGGAAACGCACATTATTTTCCCCATGTAAACTGAGAGAAAGGAGTGAGGGAAATGCAAGTGAAAGTGAATGGAGGGAAAACATGGGAATCGGAATGAAGGATGATGATGATAAAGTGCGTCTCCCTCACTCTCGCTTCCCTCATTCATGCGAACCCATTTTCTCTTGGCAAAAAGTGTTTACTTTCTCCAATGGAATCTATCTCAGCGAGCTGCTCTCATGAAATAAAATGCTTCCAAGTGTTAGCCCTACTTTCTCCTGCGGGGAGATAATACAGAGTAGATTTATCATATGTCCAGGCAGATATCTATTTATACTTCTATGGCAGTGTATGTACGCTCTCTCTTGGAGAAAGTGGTCGGCGCATAGAGGAGTGAGTGCAGTGTGTAATATTCTCGGTCTGGAATCACTCTTCCATGTTATGGTGAAACGCAGTGAACCTTGGAGTGTGATCTGCCTGTGTGCCTTCCTTTCCCTGCTTTCACTGCTTTCCCCACTACATTAGTAGCATTGGACATACATTTCTCTGGCAGCGTATTACAAATGCAAAGTTGATGCAGAGAGAAAGTTAGAGCAGGATTTGAATTGCGAACAAGGCTTCCTCTTTTTCTGTGAAGTGGCGCGGTGAAAGCATTATGTTGATCTACTGAAAGGGCATGTACGATGATGAAGAGGAGAATGGATACAACTTCTACGGCTGGAGACTCCCAAGGCACCTCTTGTGAACATTCCCTCCATTTTTTCTCCAAATGAGCCCGTTTTCTCTGTCTCCCTCGCAAACCTGTGTTGTTGCTAGCTTGTTTTTTGGGGAAGATGTGAACGTGTCTATGTACCTTACCTGGCAGTTGGGATTTGCCTTGACTTTTTTGCATGCTCGACATAGTCGCGTAGTGTGAATATCGAGAGACAGTAGGGAGCGGAAGTTGTGTTCCGATTCCGACAGAGACGTGATTATGCTGAGCGAAGATGAGATGTGCATACACTCTTGTTTCGTTAGAAATGCGATCCATTTTTCGGGGAAGAGGAGCACACGGGAACGTAAATACGAAGTTGGAGAGGAGGAATGATGGGAATGGATGGAGATGCGGTGAAGGAGGCAAAAACACCCTCAAATAATGACTCTAATATGATTTATTTATGTTTCATGAACTTTTTTAGACTTAAATGGTTCTAAACATGATTTACGCGGCCATAAATGGAAAGTCGGAAGAGGACTTTGCGGATTCCAGTGAAAAGGAAAGATAAAACGGGGAAAGGGACAAAAAAGTTAATGCCTGCTTTGGGACGGATTTCTAAGCGAAATGGGAAATGTTTCACTCTCAGCCAAGGCTCATGTCCTTCCACATTGGACATCATACTCGATTTATGTTTTGCGAGAAAAGATGTACAGAAAAAGTAGGATATGCTCCGGTGCTTTCAAAAAATACAACGCTCTTTTTACTCTTTCTTTTTTTAATAAAACATGTGTAGCGGACAAATAAATGGTATTTCACAGCCTCTTAATACGCCTGCTGATGACATCCTGCAAAAAATATATGACAAAGTCGATAATTCTCCCAGGAGAAAGCAATATGAAGATTTTTTCCTTTTTTCCAGAAAAAGTTAGACTTCGCCACAAAAGCGGACTTGTCGACACTCTCAATTACATTATCCAATTTCTCCCAAAAATGACGTCAGCTTGTTCTGGTGTGCTGACGGAGACAGGGCAGCGGGGGATAAAGGAAACTGAAAATATTGGCTCTTCAATCTTCCTTGCATAATGAAATAGATAGATACATTGGGTGCAGCCTCCTCAAATATATCATTCCTCTCTCCGCTGTCACTTTCATTATGACTGTCCAACTCCTTCCAACCATCCATATCCACCCTATCCAGCCGAAACTCGGGATGACAATGAAGATGCGCACGTTTGCACTCTTTTTCCTCCATTGAACGAAGGATATTAGGAGAATATATATCCAAAAAAGGACATGGTTGCCCCACTCAAAAATGTCTCGCTGAAGAAGAGAAAGCAGCGGAAAAAACGGAGAGGATGAGAAACTTGTCTTGTGAAAAGGAAGGGAATTTGGCAAGGTTTCTAGCTCGACTTTGCATGGATGATGATCATATCACACAATTTTACAGCCTTTCCCTTTTCCTGGCAAGATGCTCACGATATCTTTCCTCTCTTTTGGCATCAATGAATCGAGGTGATCCGCTTCTCATCTCCAATTTCCCTCGGAAAAAATCTCCAACACGCTCGACAACAAGAGTGAAGAAGAAGGGAGATAAAGAGCTCTTCTTTCCGAACACAATGTGGGCTGCTGCTGCTTCTGCTCATCTCCCTCTCCCTCTCTCTACAACAACTTGTGCTGACCAAAGGACTTTTTGGGTGGATGTGACAGAAATTTGTCAGCAGGCTCGATTATCCGAGAGAGTAAAGAGCATGCTCCTCTTTAAACACATCTATCAACGCACATTATATTGACCATTTTTTGTATGTCCCCACTTGAACCATCAAATGCGATAGAAAGCTCTCTACTTTCTCTCTCCCCCTCTGCTTTCGAGGTAGTTTTGAGAGATCACGTCCTTTCCCATTAGCTTTCTCCTCTTTGGAAAGTTGAGCGGTGAGGATAGATAGGCATGTGCGCTATGCGAGGGAGAGAGTCGCCATCCACCGCGAAAAGATATGGCATCGTGACATAGTCATTCCCTCTCAAATGACACCCATTTATTCCCATCTTTTGTGTGATACTTCGGCGGGGGAAACAATGGATGAAACTACCACGATTCCAATACATTATCCAAAAGTATTTTCTCATCTGAAAAATCTCCTTTTTTCTCCTCTGCAAAAAGGACAAGTCCAGCCATTTTCAGAGTCATTAAGGCTAACTATCTCGAGTTGTATTTTTGTGGGGAAAGCAGGGGCCTCTACAAGGATGTTGTATCCGATTTCACCGAGATTCCAAGCCGTTTCCTCCAATTACTTTGGCTTTGGCGAGGATGCTCGGACGTGGGCAGATTTTAAAAAGGAGGACAAGCAATAAATGGCGTAGAGACATTAGCGTGTATCGTCCTCCTTCTCCTCGGTCTCCGGTCTCCGTCTCCACAGTCTCCAGCCCGTTGGAGCAATAAAGATTTCCGTGTAAAATATGAAGGTGGACACAATTCGCTGAAATATTAAGCTGCTGCTCGTGTGGAAACGTGTTCTTAGCAAACCACAGGATATTCTTGTCACTCCTTCGCCCATTTGCCAAAAACGAGGATTTTCTTGCGAGAGGAAAAAATTAATGTGAAATGGAACTCGTTATAGATACATACAATCATACAACACATCTATTCACTTAAAAAAGTGAACAACTTTTTGAGTTTTGATACGAGGAGGCGGAAATTGTGCTGAGAAAATCGCTGACGGAGAAACGGAAAAAACTTTTCTTTTTTGCATAACGCTTTCCGGCTTTCATTTCCAGATTAGCTTTAATTGAAGAGAAGGAAACAATTGTGTGGATTTTGTTTTGGAGGGAATTATAACTTCTTTTGTGTGCGAGGCTGCACAATACCCTCGGATTTTGTGAGAAAGTGAAAGCACAAGTGAAGAATAGTTAATGTTATAGTCTGCAGGAGACACACAGCCACAATCTTCAACTAAAAACTTGTTTCCGGCAGAAAGAGAAAGTCTCAGCCGAGTCCTGGTGTCCGCAACTTCTTGTGGAAAACTCGACTTTTCACTTTTGAAAGCTACTTTAAATTGTGTTTGCGTAGAAGACAAGGGACTTGTTGTTGTTCTCTCCAAACTTTCTCTATTCAAATCATTCTCTAAAGTCAACACCCGCTCAACTTGCTCAAAACTCTCAAAGAATACACAAGTGTCTCCGCTCTCTCTCTCTCGCTCCCTATTTCTGTATATCTTTTCGTTGTGTGTGGACTGTGGAGATGAGATGTTGGCAAATGTCCTCTCTCCAAAACCAAGTATCAATCTTCACCCAAACTTTTTTGATTACTTCTCAGACTGCATCAATACTCGAGAGGGTTGAATATGGAATATGGAAGTAGCGTGGGAGTGGAAATGAGAGCAGAGACCCAAGCCCAAGCTCTCTGTAGCGAGTAGCGACTGTAGAGAAGAGACAGAGAGGCAATTTCACAAATGACATGCGTAAATAGTTAAAAAAAAGTCATGTCTGGGAAGAGTCATCATCGCCCAGACCTTTTTCTTTAATCAAACGAATTAAGCAAGTGCACAAGAATATGATTCTTTCAACAGAGACGAGTACGTGTGTGCATGCCTACTTTTGTTGTGAGACTTTTGTGCCTCGCCGGTGATAATTAGAGAGGATGATGACGGCATTCTGGATGATAAGGAGAACCAGTGGAGAAAGTGTGCAAGGAGTATGGACTACTTTCTCCAGATATTTATGGGATTGTGTGTGGGCTAATATTCCTCCTCGGATATCGTTCCCAACTCCACTTATTCTCGCACGAAAGCGAGAGAGAAAGAGCGTTGAGAGTGGAAACGCGATGCAACAATCTTTTTGACTCTTGCACGCCACTCGCACGCTAAAATATTCATTTGAAAATCTTATCTCTTTCTCTCCGACTCGAAGGAGGAGGAGGCGAGGAGAGAGAGAGAGCGAGTGCTAGCAGCTAGCTACCACCACCAGCGAAGATGTCCTACGTGAAAACTCATATTCATAAATTACTTTGGATTAATTTCACAGAGAAATGCTTATGTTGTTCCTCGCTGACTCTCTCTCTCTCTCTCGCCTGGCTTAGTTGCAGCTTAGCGGAGAGAAATTGCGAGGTGCTTCCAAAGGAAAAGGGGAGGACATCATAGAGAAAGCTCGGAATCTCGTAACAATGGCATGAAATGTGCACCAACACTGAATAATATTTGAGAGAAGGAGAGAACCTACATCGAATTTCAACGAACTACTTTTTAATACCTACATTTTCTCCTTTCATGCCAGCCACCGTCATATTCATATTATTCCAATCTCTCTTTTGTCCTATCATCACTCGCAAGATTCCACCCCTCTCCACTTGCCTCTGGATGAAAACATTTTTGTGTCGAGAGTTGGAGGGAGCAGGACACTTTCCACCTAAGGAGAGCCCGGAGAAAGTATTCATGTTCCATGTAGATGAGCGAGTGCGGGAGTGAGAGTGCACTGTCATATCAGATCTAGAGAAGAGCCTTTCACAGAGGCAGACCTTTTCCAGGCTGCCAAACTGCACTGGCCTTTCTCCATGCAAATAGAGGCACACACGAAGATGTGTTCAGGCAGGTTGGAATTGCTCATTGCTCACTTTTTCTATCTCATTTTCAGCTTGAAGGCAGCCGAGACCTGTTTCTCTTCCTGAATTGGACTCAAAGGGGACTTTTTTCCTAATTAAACTTCACTCCTTCGGGTCTCCTCATCGTTTTCAACTTGTTTTCCCTTGGATCACTTTTCTTTCTCTTCTTACCTTTTAGCGAGTCTTGTGAGTGAACGTGGAGAGAGATAGGAAGTAGATGCATATGCATGCAACCCTACAACACGTGTGGGATATGCGCCTTCACGCTTTGTAATAAGAAATGAGGGTACTTGAACCTTCCACCTCACAAGTCTTCCTTCCTGGCAAACTTTCTAATTTCTTGTAATTAAACAAACGCGCCACACCTCACTTTCTTCGAAAAATCTTTCTTTTTTCCTTGTTTTGACTAATTGGAAGAGATGAGTGTGTTGTTCTAGCGGAACTTGCTCCACGCAATCCTATTTCCCTGCGACTAGCTCAGGCATTCATTTATTATCACCCGCTGATTGTAGCGAGTCGAGGTTTGAAAAAATCCGAGATAATTTTTTGGTGTGTGCTCTCATCATTTCCCTTTGCCTGCAAATGTGAGCAGGGTGACGTTTCGTAGTGACTCCTCCACTCCTCACATCATTTCATGTAGATGTATGCAATGCAAGAGGAGAAATGACATGTGGGACTAGTCCACCATACACACAAACGAGAATGATGTGTGCTCTTGTGTTGTACACGTCGTTTCTTCAGAGAACGTATGAGCAAGTGCGAAAGCTCCTCTCCGGAATACATCTGCTACAACTTTTTGAGAGTGCCAGTCCCTGAATACTAATTTCAGTAATGAAATTCTTCCTCTTTTTTATTTCCTCGTCAAAAAAGGCTGACGTTGACGACTTGTGCTACCCACGCTGGCTTGGCTTCTCAGTTAATTTCACGTTGTCGAACGAGCAAGGGAGCTTCTTGCCTCTATCCCTCACCACACGCTACCTACGAACGCCCTTTTCCTTCAAAAGAAGAAGACTAATAAAAGGAGTGCATGATCCTGCACTCACACATGCTAAATTAGACAAGCAAGACGGAGAGAGAGTGTAATGTGGGATGACCACCTTTTTAAAGCTTCGGATTCCATTACACTTTTCTCTTTTCTCCTGCCTGACGAGCAACATGGGCAAGATTAATGTACTTTCTTGTTTTTCCCATTCTTGTCCATCGTGTGTGTGTGTGTGTGCGTGTTTGTGTGCTTGGCTGCTCGGCTCCATCCATCCAAACTCAAGGAGAGCTGCAAGGAGATGGTCCTTGTACTTAATGAGTAAAGACAACATAAACATTTCTCCGCAGCCACTTCCAGCCAGGACAGGAGCTGAGCTGGAGAGAAAGTGGGCTACTTCATTTTCTTTTCCCCCAACTCCACTTCATTTATTAGTTCGTGCTTTAATGAGAAAACCGCAGATTGCACAGATTTGCCCACGAAATTAGCCACTTGCTTTCCCCCAATAAATAAGCTCACGCTGCTGTCTCCTACTCATACCTTCTCTCAAGAGAAAGCGTACCTGCTTTCTCCCTCTCTCCTCAAAATCCAGTCCATTTGTATGCATGGATTAGCGAGGAAGGGCCGCACACTATCATTCTCCCTTGAGCGGTCTCATTTCGCAAAAGCCCCATTTCTCCGGATTGCCGCGGTGGTGACGAATAAAAAGGGGAATTGATTTTCCACTCACTCAACTTATCATCTGCCTTATCTCCACGTTTCGGGCACTGTGCATAGCCAATGAGCACGGCATGTATGCATCTATGCAGAGAGAGAGAGAGAGATGTGTACGTGTAATGTAATGACTGCCTACACCCAGACGGATCAGTTGGATTCAATAATGGGAGAATGGAGAGAGTGAGGACGACTCTTCACCTTATCATCTTCCTAAATCTCCCCGCCTCCCACTATTTCCCTCTTCAAGCCCCTCTCAATGGGCAAAAGAGCTCAACTCTCTTTTTAAACGAAAGCTGCTTCCTCTTCCTTTCTCTCTCAAACTCATTTGTATTCTCCGTCTTACCCAACTCTTGATTTTATATACTCAAAGTCTGGTAAAAGGAGAAGTTTTTTGTGCGAAAGGGCCCTTTTGAATTGCTCTCTGAAATGAGATTCGATTCATCTCTCTGAATTCAAGTTGATAAGTGTGTGGATGCACTGAGAGTCGCTTAAGTCAATTGGCGTACGTGTACTCGAATTTTCACGCAAATTTCCGAGCACCGCCCAACATTTATTTTCCCGGGAATCTCCCCCCTCCACACACACACGCAAAATTCATTTTAGGGACGTTGTTAGTTCTGTCAGCTCCAAGAAAAACAAGGGATTGAGCGGCAGGTTGCTCAGCGAAAGCTTAAGCGTGCATGTGCATAATGGTAAATAAGCTTGCTGCTTTTCGGAGGAAGGAAGGAATCAGATTGGTGAAAGTCATCACATCACCTTGGGGCATTTTCCTGTCCCCAGAGACAGTCTCTGAGGAAAGGAGAAAGGTAAAAGGAGCGTGTGGCGAGAGAAAGCAAGGAAGAGATGGCAATTTCTATGCAAACGACAAGGAATCAAGAGTAATGCCGTTGCTGCGACCGGAAGGGAATAAAGGGCACACGAGAGAGGAGAGAATGGGAAAAGGAAAGCCGCTCCCGCTGTCGCCGCTCTAGATGGCATCAACATACCACGATGCACGACGACTCGACTCCCCCTTTTGCGAAGCGATCGACGACGAAGGAAAAAAAGAAATAAAATAAATGTGCAAAGAAGGATCGTCTCTCGCGATCCACGCTCCCAAGTGACTCACAACAAAATCGCATCGTGGATGACATTGCAGAGAAAATTTTTGGGAAAAGGAAGGAAGACAGGTGAAGGCAACTTTCTCGTTCGTTGAAAGGTGTAAGCTCACATACTCCCACATTTCTCCGAAAATTCTCGGCAATCATCCAAAAGAGAATGGAGGAATATTTTCTGGGAGTCTGCTCATCGCCCGTGAATGTTCCTCCAGAGCTTCCATTTCAGAGAAAGGACACTTTCTCGTACACTTTCCCCAACTTTTTATGGGAAATGATAACGTGGTTGGGCATCAACATAAAACTGTTAGTCTCACATGTGCTCACATATTCAAGGTATCGTCCTTCTCTGCTTCCACAGATGTGAGCGCTATAATTTGTATTTTGAGTGTTGCTCCAATACACTTATTTTTTCCTTGATTCCCTTTCATTTTGAGCGAAATGGCGTATTATGACAATCTGTTTGGAAATCAGTGAAATACAAATTGATACTTTGGCTGGCTCGTATGCGACACATGCTCCTCTCCCCGTCCCCGATCCTTGCTGCGTTCTGCGTTGGCAAAAAGACGGAGATGTGCGAGAAAGTGGAAAACAGTTGTTTGGAGGGAAATAGAAAGTTGGAAAGCAACACAAAAATTGTGACAATATTCAGCCCTTTTTAAAACAATCACTTTCAAGTGTTTTCCAATTCAAGTGGAAAGAGAAAAATAATTTCCAAATCTCTCGATAAAGTCTCGCATGTTTGCACTTTTCACTTTTGAATTTAGACAGATTTACAAGAAAACAAAAATTGTGAACAAAAGGTGGAAAATCGGTCATCCAATCAGAATGTAACGAAAAATGGGGCTTGTTTTTGTCAACTGAAGCTTATTATTGTTACAATCTTGTTGGAAACGTGTTGATTAGGTTGCAGCATTTTGCATTTTGCAACACTCGACATCGTGTTGATCTCATCAGAGGAAGTAGCTCACTAGTTCAGCCTTTTGATGCGCATTTACTGTAAACACGCGGAAGGCAATGTTAAAAGGATGTGATGAAAAGGGCAAATGTTAAATTGTGAACGGTCTGAACTCAGTCAGCTCAGACGTTGTAACTTCAGCAGAATATGTAAAAAAAGGAGAGCGAAAGGGAAAAAGTGAGTGATGAAGTTTGCTTAAAAATTAATACATTCACGCATCACTTGTTCAAGTACGAATAAAGTAGTTGCAAAACGTTCAAGTACGGAGAAGTTGATGAAAGTAGGTTTTAATGTAGGACAGGTAGACGGCACCATTATTCCTTTGAAGTTGTTCTCCCAAAAACGGAGGGAACGAGCAATCTTGTCAACGATCTGCTGTTACCATCTTCCAATTTTTGAACTTCGAACTGCTTTTCCCCTTTAAGTTGATTGAGATAAAAAGGAAATTTTTAGCAGGATTCCAACCTGAAGATACTCGATGGCGACAACAAAAAGCAAAACATATTAAACAAACTTTGTACTTCCATCATTACAGCGTTTTCTTCGCAAAAGAAATATTTTATTCCAGTTTTTGGCTTAAACTTTCGAAGGAAACCAGTGGAGGCAGGGGGCTCTTGTTAGGCAATTCTCAATAACTTTCATCAATTCAACCCAACAAAAGCAGCTACTTTTTCTGAGATGTGTTCTAAAGCCGGTCATACTTTAAATATATCCATAGTCTGCCTGACCAAAGTACTGAAATTGATTTTAGCTTTGAAAACTTTCTTTTGACGAATTTGGTAAGGACACATGCCGCAATTCCGTTATGCAGAAATTCGTCTTGGCAAAATTATTTAAATTCGGAAAATATTTTCGCAATGACCAGCGAAGCGAATAAAAATATGTTTTGGTGGATAAATGTGTGCTTTTATATGTGATGCGGAGCGTAATTAGAGAGGAAATGTGTGCAGGATGATATGTGAGGATGAATGTATATAAAAGATATAATGTCCCCGAGCAGTTGTAGCAATCCTCGAGAAAAATCCATTCTTCGCTGATCCATCATGCGTTCAGTGGAGAGAAAGTAGAGTGTGTATGGGTGGTGGTGTGGTCTATAGACTGGATCTGAGTGAACGAGTGTGGAGGAGAAAGTTACTTTCTCCCGAGAAATTTTGGCATGTGTTGGAAATAAATATTAAATGGAGCATTACAAAAGCCACTTTCCCCATCTCTCTCCTTCTCCGGATTGCTCTTGCTTTGGATGGATGAGTGTGAGGAAAAGGTGGATGTGCGTCTTGGGGATTTTATTTTTTTCGCTCTTTCCCTCTGCCTTCCACATGCATATCAGGAAAATTGTCCGCGTGTCTGATGATGTTGCAATATGTGTAAATAGACGTATATTAACAGAGCTGGACTCAACTCCAGCCACCGTAAAAATACACGTACACACATTAAGCCAACTTTTTCCCGATTCATCTTGTTCAGCTTTCTCCTTTCTCTCCAACTACTTTTACCCTGCTTTCTACACATAAAAATGTGTTTGAACACTCTTTCCACTCTCCCTCATCTCATGTCGCTGATAATTCCGTTTCCGTATACTGGTTCATCTTGTATACATACGCACACATAGTCCCTGCCTCCATGTGTCCCTAATACAGCTTCATCTCTTTCCGCAGAGAAAACACAACACGTCTCCTTTTTGCTTCTCCTGCTTGCCCTCTATCTCTCTCCCTCTCTCTCCGAAGGCTGGAAAGGAGAGAGCACATTAGCATGATTATATGACGCAACTTTTGTCATCAAGTTGCACACATTAAAAGTGAATGTTGTGGTTGCTTTGATCCTCTCTCTCAGTCCACGAATTTATGGGCGAACTGCAGAGCTATATACTTTTCTCCATATTCCCTCGCTCAAATGTACACATCTCGCTCCTCACTACTCACCTTCAGTCCATTACGATCCTCCTTTTTATCCGCAATGGAACTCGCTTTCTCTCTCTCTCTCTTGCGTTGAGGCGGGGATGCCACAAAAAGTGGCTAATATTCATGGAGAAAGGGGAGAAGGAGCGAGTGTGTGGCTTTTGCCTCTCTCTCTCTCTCTCTTTCTCTCTGCCTCTCTCTCTCCACTACACAAACTCCATTACTTTTAATATCACTCTGTCGAGTTTCACTCCGTAAATTTTACTACCCATATTTTCTCACTGAGCTCCTTCGAATGGGCTCTCCTGAAACACGTGTGCACGTCCCCTTAAAAAGATCCTTGGGAAGCGGACTGTGTACATGTTTTGTACATGTTTGTTGTGTGGAAGAGAGGAGAAGAGGGCACGGGCAAGTCACTTGTCATTAATTCTCTCTCGTAAAATACCCCTTCGTTCTCTCAATGTCGATTTCCAATTAACCTTGATGTTTGCGAAGGGAGTAGTTCGAGCGTGTCACTCAGACACTTTCACCTCGGCAGCAGCAGCAGAAGAAGGAGAACAAGTCCATATGGACAACAACACCAGGCCGCTCGCACAATCCACTTGACTCGGGTGCAGCCGAGGTGGAGGAGCAGGTAAGCGAGAGCAGCGCTGATCTGATAAATATTTAATGGACAAGTTCGACATTGACATGGAATCCCTTTTCTAATTTGACAGCGCATACGAGTTTGGGTGTCATTCAAAGGGGAAATGTGTGCGACTCGGAGAGATTCCATTTCCTGGGGAACCAAGTACCTCCAATGACGAGGAGACTCGTAACAAAAACTTACCTAATTTCTTTCAGAAGATTTTTTTTTGGGTCTGACATCCACATCTCCCGTCATCATTGCCCCTCTTATTTCCCTGGTGTGCATCAGGGTGACAAAGTCTGTAGCTCCGCAACTGTCCAACGCTCACCGTCACTCCCTCCAACTCCAACTTACTTTTGCTATAAACGTTCTCAGGGACGTTGAGGCAAGGGAGGGGAGACCGCCCCAGGGGCGAATTTCAATATGGCATACTACTACTGGGTCGATGAGGCTATGATATAAATCCCATTTGCAATTCAATGAGTCTCCATTCTCGCAGCTTGCTCACCGAAACTCACATAGATTTTTGGTACGGTAGTGGCCCTGGCTTGGCTTTGGCTGGCTCCACAAAAACAGTGGAGACGAATCGCATTAACCTCTACACACTCTTTCGTGTATGACTTTCATTCCCTTTCTCCACAAGTGAAAGTCAATGTGAAAGTGAAAATGGAGATTTGACATGAAGGACGCTTCTTCCATACAAATTCTCACTTTCTTTCCCTCACTAACTTTCAGCTTTTCGCTCAAGTTCCTTGAACCTTGAGTCGAGGTTGAGAAGATTTTTTTCGCAGTGCTTATGACTTGTGAGGAGAAAAGGAGAGAATCCAGTTTCTCTCTCACTCTCTCTCTCTCTCTCTCTCTCTCTCTGATAAAACGCATTCGAGCAGAAGCCAGAGCAGACCACTGGTCTGGCTACACACTTTCATTCATTGCGGGAGCAAGTGAGGCGTGCTTGCATCCACTCCAAAATATTACTCGATGCTTTCACCACACTGGTAGCCTCGCTTTAACTGACTCCGGACTGGAGTGAGGACGGAGTAGGGGAGATGTTGATGATGCTTGGTGCAGCCAAGACATACATTCGCATGCATCTCTCTCGTGTTTGTAGAGAGGGAGAGCGAGGGAGAGGAGATGGGTATAAAAGGGGAACTGATGCGGAGAGAAAAGTGATAGGCCTCTCTCCAGCTTTCTCTTTTCGCAGTCCATCTCTCACAACTTTACTCACAGTCCTCTGCTTTTGTTCTCCCTCTCTCCTCTCTCCCACACCAACATCATCTTTTGATGATGACGATATTTGTGTGCCTCTCCCTCTCCTTCAGCTATCCAACAATCTTTGCCATACATTCCAGCCTCTCTCTCTCTCTCTCTCTCTCCGCTCCCCATTCCTATCATCATTCCGACTGAGATGCGATGATGATGAGAATGGCTACGACGACGAAGATGAGGAAGAAGGAGAGGAGATGATGATGATCATCATCATCATTGTGAAGTTGAGTTGGAATGTAGCATGGAAGAACAATATATGTTTACATCTCGCTTTTCGTTATATAAATTTGGTTGTTTGGATGTGAGAAGATGGAATAAGTAAGTAAATAGGTGATGCATGTGGAAGGAGTGGAAGAGAAGTTTCTCCTCTCTCTCCGGCAAGTGGAGCGAAGTGAAGCAGTTGGTTTGTTAGTTTTGACAAGAGAAGGAGAAGAGTGCCTCCAGCTGTCAGTCGTACACATTTTCTAATATTATTTTCTCATTGTATTCAATCCATTAGTTGTCCTCCTTCCACACATCTCGCAGCGAAGAAGGAAGAGAGAGAGAGAGAGAGTGAGATGGAAGAAGAAGATGATGATGATGAGATCACGCTCACTCACATCTCCCATCTCCAGCCTCTGTCACGTTATCCCAAGCCTACCGAAATAGAATATAGATAACTTTGTACCTGCGATAAACCTCGCATCCAAATTCACTCTGCCTAATTCCGAGATGATGGCGATAGCAGCGCAACACTTTAATAATCATTTCCTTCTTCCTATCGGAAACTCGAGCGAATATGAATATGCTACGACTTTTGTGCTTTCACCTGAAGTGAGAGCGACTCCATCCAATCCACTGATTCACTTTCTATGCAAATTTTGTGGAAAAAAACTTGACCAAGTCAAGGAAGGAGTGTGGCAATTAGAGCGAGAGAGCATGTTTCCTTTCTCCTCATCTCCTTCCATTTCGTAGGAATAAGGCTGTTTGGTCCTTTTGCTCCGTCGCCGTCGGAAGAAGGACGCTACTTATGAAAATGACGTTGCGGTGTGGAGTCTCCTCTCTGCGGAGATGATCAGAGTGGCAAGTGATTGCGGCCACTTGGCTATCTTCCGCAGTTCCCTCGCTCGAGTGAAATGAATGGAAGGAGGATAAGTAGACATTTGTCGGAGATGAGCAAACTGGAGGTCTGTGTTGCCAGAAGCGAGGTTATTAAACAATTCAAGCGTGGCTGTCAAATTGCTGACATTAGGCAGAAATTTTGGAGAAGCTCCATCCACAAAACATTCGAGGAAAATGTAATGTTGTTTTTTGGGTGAAAAGTTTTGTGGATGGCTTTGCAAAACATTTAAGTGGTGAGCTGCTGTCGACGTTGAGTGAGAGGCAGGCTCGTCGTTTCCAAGCGAAAATAATGGCAATAATAAAGCATGGGCAGAGGGAGGGGAGAAATTGCATCATCTAATTGCAACACATTAGCCAACTCGCATTCCCTCCCAAAATATTCTATTCTTCACAAACAAAATTCATAATCGTCGAGAGGAAAGTGGGGGAAAGTATTTTGTATGGTTGTCCATTTTTCAAACAATTGCCTGCAACATCACATGAGTTCTAGAGGCCTGAAAGTACCTCCAGCTCCACGTTCACAAGGAACATGAGCAACTGTTCGGGAGGATCTGCTAAAATAACAGTAAATCGTGGAGGGATGAGTGAAATGAGGAATAAAAAAGTTGCCCAAAAATATTTCCCTTGAAGGCCTCCCACTTTCGCTTCCCCTCGCGCCCAGTGAAAGCAAGAGCAAATAATTTGAGAGTGGAAGCCGGTTTTAATGAGAATGACCGGCGATTGGTAGTTTCCAGGAAATTGTGCATCCGCTTTCCACTCAAATTATTACTATTTTTACCCAAGTCACATTTGAATCGGAACCGGAAGGTGGATTGAAAGAGATGGGAAGAGATGGGAAGAGGGGAAAGTGCGCTAGAATGAGCATTGGATACAATATTACGTACGCATGAATGCTGGCGGAGGAATAATGATGAGGCAAGTAATAAAATAAATAAAGAGAGTCATTAATTGTTAGTGGGAGTCGAAGAGGGAGATATAGTCGAGTTTGTTTCTTCCTTTCATTTTTCCCCCTTCAACTCATCACTCTTTTATCTTGCGTCTTTTCCCCATCACTCATCCATCCATCCATCTCTCGCAAACAAACACATTTTTCCCACTGCGAAGAAAGGAAAAGCGAAGACAATTCGGGTGAAAGTTATGATAATTTCCCGGGAGCCTTCCCTGCCGCTCCTGTTCCTCCTCCTCTTCTTCCCAAAACAACACAAACAGAAAGAGACGCTACTCTTTTCTGCTTTTATAATTGATTTTTTCTTTCTCCCTTTCCCTCTCCGTCTGTCCTCTCTCTCTCTCTCTCTCTCTCTCTCTCTCTCTAACTCTCTCTCTGTTCTCTGCCGACGGTATCGATCCAACTTGGAATGTTGGAATGAGAGGTTTAGATGGTTATGTGTTGTAGATGCGAGTGCACCACAACTTCCAACTCAGAGAGTCTTTCTCTTTTTGCAAAACTCGTGGAGGCAGAAGAGGAGGAGGAGGACAACGACGATCATGACGATGACGTAGTTTTCTCCTATGCTCAAGAGCAAGATAAATTTGAGGAAAAGGGAGAAAATGTCTGGGAGCAATAGAATCCAGAAGCTCTCTGTGTGTGTGTGAGAGAGAGAGAGAGAGCCACGTTATCTTGCTCCTTTTGTTGTTTGACCGATTAGCCATAATGACGCCACGCCACGACTCACTTGATTTCCAGAGTTGCAGAGAAAGGAGAGAGCTGCAATCGCAGACGAAGGCAAGGAAAAAGTAGAGATAGTTTTGGCTGTGGAAGAGAAGCTGGAGAGGGAGCCATACAGCCTAGTCTTTGCCACAATAAACATTAACATCAAACGGGAGCCTCCAGCTCCGCCAGTCCACATTTCACATGTCACAAACAGAGAAAGCAGGGGAGATTACAGGGAAACTACTTATGTCAAATGTTGCCAGCTGAAATCACTACCATTTTCACTTGTTCAGCGAGAGAGAGAGAGAGAGAGAGAAAGGATTGTAGGGACGTTATAGTGCTTTCTCCGTTACCCTGCAAAGTGGATTGGATATTAGTTATTTTTATCTTATTAAGCTAACATCTGTAGTTGGATTTGGATGTGATGTGCAGTATCCCAGTCATTTACTTGGCTAAACATGTAACCGGAGAGTTCATAACCTGCAGAAAAAGCTTTTTGTTATCCAGACGAGCAAGAAACCTAAGAAATGTCACTTTTTTAGACTTTCATCCTTTCCCCATTTGTTGTTTCCCTTCCTTTTATTACGCAAACTTTTTTATGCCTTTGCAAACATGGGATTGAAGGCTATTCCACGCATGCATTCCTCCCTCGAACAACATTGAATACGAGTTTATTATCGCCTACTTGGAGAAAGTTGTATCCGGTGTTGTGTGTGGAAATATTGGTTAAGGATGAGGAGCAAGGGATCCAGTTGATTTCTCGACTTGGCTTGACCAAGAATGCTATCAGGAGGATGCACACTCACACACGTACGAGCAAAGGCACGCTTCACTTATTCCATTTTGCTCGGAGAAAGTTGATGAGTGAGCGCATGTAGGAGAGAATGGAAGAGAGAAGCTGTGCGCTCCACGACGACCCTGCTCCATAAAAAAGTTGAGCAAAAAATGTGTTCTCTTCGGTGCTCTCTGCCTCGCTCCCATACACTCCTCTCCATCTTCATCTAATGAGATGAACGTCGTAAAAGGGAGACTGACGACTCAGTTTCCTCTTCCACTGCGAGACGTTGTCGTACGTGAGTGAGCTCGACTCGACTCTCTCTTCTCTCCCTCTCTCTCTCTCGCTTCACGAAAAATCAACCGCGCTCCACTCGAGACTCTGGAGCGCACAGAAAATGGGCATACCTACACAGCATCAAGCAAGCAAGCAACTCATATAAATCCCACAAGTCTTTTTTTATGCCCAATCCCTACACACATTTTTTTCTCGGTGGAAAAAAATGTTAAAAAGACTGACAGAAAAATAGAATCCTCATGTATATATTTATATTGTGAACTTTCTTGAGGAGAAAGTTGAGAATGTAGATTTGTGTGTGTAGGTAGCTACACTTTCCCATTTGTATATTTTTTGGTCTGGGAAGACTGTTGCGGTGGCCTAAAGAAAGGGTAGTGAGTGAGAGCAAGTGTGTATATAACACTCATGTAATAAGATTATTATGCAAGCATCCATAAAAACGCGGAGGACATGCTTGTCTTGTCTGCATAAAAGGAAGGCTCCTCTCGCTTCCACTCTCACTCTTTTTATTCGTCGGGATCAACAACTCTGATTGTGCAGCTTACACATTCACCCGAGAAGCAGCTCTCTCTCTCTCTCTTTCTCTCTCTTTCCTTCTCCCACGACACATAAAGGGAGAAAGGAGAAAGTGGCTCGCATGTTTTTACCATGTTTATGCCTATTTTATTTACTCCAGATTTCCATTCCATTTCTCGCCCTATTCCGTCAACCATAAAAGCGGACCACTCCACTCTGAACTCGAGTAAATGTGTGAGAGGCAGAGGCATGCACACGGCACACAGAGAGGGACGCATTATCCCAACGAATAAGAGGCAAGTGATTTTCTCTTTCTTCTCTTTTGTGCATGCAATTGTGACCACATCTGGTGAAAAGGTATCTTTTTCTCTCTTGCACTTTACTTAACTTGTGCAGATATTTCAAGAGCCGCTTCCTTTTACTCTTCCAACAAAATTCCCATACAACTCGAGCTCCGCTGGCTGCCGAGTGTGGATTTATAAGTAGCTGGCTGGGAGAAAGGAGAGAGAGAGAAAGAAAATTCTTATTTTTCTCCGAGTGAAAAGGTGAGCTGAGCTGAGAAAAGGAAATGTGTTGTGAGATGATTGAAAAAATACTCAGTGTCTGCTTACTTAACTCGAGCATTTTCCCAGGGAAAAGCTGGTCTACACACATCACACGGATGTATTTCACGACAAAATCATTTGTGTTGCAGAGAAAACATACGCATTAATACGGAACAGGAGGTTGTTTTTAAGGGCGGTTATGCAGGATTGGAGATGAGCTTTTACTTTTGCCGAGGAGAAGGCGGGGAAGGACGAGCATTGAATTGTTTGCGAGGAAGACGACTTGAATATAATGAATTAAAAAGAAATAATCAGGATAATGGGTTGTGCAGGGGGATGATGTATGCGAAGGGGGAAAGTGGAGTAAAGACTTGTTTTTCATTATTCCATCTTGATGAGCACTTTTCGGGCTCTGATGTCTGACTCAAGTTGTGCATGTGACAAGAATATCAACTTATTAAGGGCATCCTCAAGATGTGTGTGTGTATCTCGCACACTTTTTCCCTTCTTCCCACACCACACACACACACACACACACACACACACACACAGCTAACATGTAGCAGAGGAGAGTAACACTAGCGCTGGGAGCGAGTCACGTCATAAGAGCCGCAGCAGGAGCAGGAGCACAAGCATATGCAACTCACGACCGAGTCTCTCTGTCTTGTTAATTATGGGAATGGAAGGAAGGAAGGACGGAAGGAAAAGGGAGTTTTTTCTTTCACTCTCTCTCTCTCTCTCTCTCTATACGCGTCTCTCGTGGAATGGAGTGGAACGCTGCTCAGGAATTATGCGATGGGAGAAAGGGAAATCTACGGACAAGGCATAAATAATATAAGCTGTTATGATTACTCTGCCTCTACGCTACACACACACACACTCTCTCTCTCTCTCTCTCTTGTACACATTTCACAATAATAAAGAAAAAGATAGAGAGGCTCTCCCCTTCTCCATATCCCTTCCATGTTCACATGTTCAGCACACGCTCCTACTCCTACTTTCTCCACTTTTACCTATTTTTCATATGTTTTTATGTTATGGCTCTGGGCGCAACTTCCATTTTGAAGAGGAAAGTTTTTAAGGGGAGCGCAGCATCCGCGAAAGTAGTTTAGTTTAGTCTTATTGTCGTCTGTGTCCTTTCTCCGGCTGCAACCTCACAATCTGTTACACTCGTTTGATATGGCTGCATGCATGTATCGTTGCAGAGGAGTTTTTGGTGTGGAGGACTATTTTCTGGTATTGGAAAAATGTATGCACTCGCTCACAACAACATCACATCCATTTCATCCGGACGGCATCGCATATGTGCCCAAGTAAAAAAACAGGGAAGTTTTTCCTCGTCGTTTCTTGCCTGGCAAAAGTGTCATCATGCATGATGAATGAATACGTCCCTCATGCATTCTCTCTCCACACTGGCGCATCCATTTCTCCAGTTAAAAAACAAGGGACGCCAGAGGAGCACTCTACATCCACACACACACTCTCTCTCTCACTTTCTCTCTCTCTCTCTCTCTCTCGAGCTGTGTGTGTATTTGGAGCTGACGCTGAAAAAGAAGACGAGGGACTCGGGATTTTCACAATGTGACATTATGCATGCACATGTGTAGCCTCTTTCCACTCTGTCCCCGTTAGACTAAAGCACAAGTCCTATAGAGATCCTCTCTTTCTGTTCCAAGTCAGCCGCAGCGACTGTCTCTCTCGTCTCTCTGGGTGAGGATGATGATGGTGATGAGGATGATGAGGATGATCTGAGAAAACTGTCGGGGAAAATTGTTCCAAGTGAAAGCTGGAGTGCTCCTTGCCCAACCTCGCTCTTACAACGCCCATTTTTCCCACTCTCACGTGTAATTTAGAACAAGGGACAGCGAGGAGAAAGCATCATTTTTCTTTGAGAAATAAAAAATACGGTGAGAAAGTAGGAGAAAGTTGTAATGTGTCATTTGTTTAAGGAAGACAGTGGAGGAACTTGAGTCTACATCATTTCTCACATGTTTCGAGGCTTTAGCGTACACAGATATGGAGAACATGGAGAGGGAGGGAGATGTATGGTGTAGATTCAAAGTTGTGCATTGTGCATGTGTTTGTTGGTAGGCGAGGGGAAAGCGGTGTGTGGAGCTATCTCTCATTTTCCCTCATTTGTTTGATGCTAATGCAGTGCTTGCACTTTCACGAGAGCACGACATCCATGCTCCATCCATCCGAGCTGAAGAAGTGAGCATACACTCGACGCTGCCTATGCCTGCTGCAAAAGCACATTTCACACAGACTCCCCAAAATCTAATTAATGCTGAGGAGGAAAGTCCCCGGCTTATGCACACTCAATCCCTTTTATTCCATTATTTTCAAGGGGAACTTTTCTTCTCTAATCCGCAATAAAATGGGAATTTTCGGCGGCAGCACGCAGATACAATGACATTGAGCTCCTTCTACTCGTCCAGCATCCAGCATGCACTCTCTAATCGAGAAAAATTATTTAAATGTGAGCTCACTAAAAAGGTTAAATGGTTGGAGTCAGGGAGCAACTAAGGCCTTCAAACCCTTCGCCAGCATTCGAGAGAAAGTTGAATACTGGTGTGATCACACGTGTAGCTATTTCGCTTGTTATCAGCTTTGGAGAAAGTGAGTTGGGAAAGAGGTAAGTTCACATGTACAATCACTCCCCAAATCCGATTACGATTAACTCGAGATCCTTAATCCTTCGCATTAATACTTCTCTCTCTCGCTCGCTCGTCATTTCCTGAGAAAATAGTTGCCTTCTACTTTCCCTTTGAATAATATTCCTTTCACTTCCGCTCTCCTCTCTTGAACTTCCGGTCTCCGGCCTTGTAAGCCAGCTCACAGCAGCTCACCTTGATGAGAATTGCTTTCCTCATTCTTCCCAACCTATTTTCTGCACACACTCAGCTCTTCTCTAATTGTTCTCAATTTTGAGAAAGGGAAAAGAAAATCAGTCACTCGTGGCGAGAGAGCAACGTGACTGAAAATAATAGCTGAGCTCGTGACATGTCATAACTCTCGTGAAAAACTTTTCTTTTTAAATAAAATGAATATGAGGCTTTGAAATGAGGAGTGAAAAAATGTGGAGATTTGAAGAGGACGACATGCTCTCCTCAATCATGCTCCGAGGGAGAGTGAAGCGGAAGATATAGGCCGATCGCCATGTCCACGGTGTCGTCCAGCTGCTGTCAGTTTCCCGGGGACGAGTGGAAGAAGGAGGTTAAGCTCGAGCTAAATCCCTTGTAAATTAATGTTGGCCAGAGAAAGTGAAAGACGATGACCAGGACACTGGCCATTTTGACCATGCATGATAAAGTGGTGAAAGTGAGAGGGAGCAGCTTTTCCACTTACCTCCTTCCCACACCCACACGAGACAAGCTCACTTAAGAGAGTCCACAGAATGCCCACATTCTATTCAAGATCATGACGAGACACCATAAAAAATAAAGCTCTTTCAGCTTCTATCCTCACACTCCTCTATAAAACACGCTTTCCCCGCTCTCTCTCTCCTCCAAACTTATGCGGAAAGTATTTTAGGAGAAAAAAATAAAAGTTTTTATTCTGTGTGCGGCTCCCTTTTGTTGCAGTTATGGCGGCGCATACGTGATTATTAGAGAGTTCCACGAAAGGATTCCTGCACAAAATCCTTTTGCAGAGAAGCAGAAGCAGAGTGTGCATGCATATCTACGTCAAAGCTTGAATGTGAATGAATAAGTGATATTGTGATAGTGGGGAGATGTCTTTGCTCGTGTTGTGGAGGAAAGGAAGGAGGAAAAGGAGATGGAGCAGAAGAGATGTTCCACATGAGTTCCTCCTTCACTCCAGAAATCCACTCGAGAAAGTTGTATTCAACTTTCGAGCCACTCAATATATTCTCTCTCTCCCTCTTCCAAGCCCTCTCACTTGACATAATGGCACGAGTGATCAGAACTTTCTCCTCCAACAAGTAAGACATCGGTTGGAGATTTTTGCACTCGCGCGACACATTAGCCTTCCCATCATATAATTTCCTAACATCCACTTGCAATTTTGCGTAATTTTAAAGCCTCCATTGCTTTCACCAACTCCTTCAATGCACAATTCCTTTCCCTTCTCAAATCCTTTCAAGCGAATGTAAACAGATTCAGGCTCCGAATTTATATCAAAAATAACTCTACAGCGTAATTAGTAAAATGATCATGAGTATACTCATCCTCCAAAAAACTAGTTCCTTCCACAAAAGTTTTCCCTGAGAATTCGCGTGGAATCTACACAAAAATTGCATTTGTTTTTAAACTGAGTTTTGTTCTGCAAACAAAAACCGTAGTTATGCACACAAATAGAAATAATTCTGTTCTTCTTTCTTATTCTTTTTTCTATTGTGCTTGCCTGCTTTCTCCACAGAGATTAGGTACACACACGAGCTTTCTTACGTTATTTCTTGCATCGGAGAGAATTCTATTTTTCCTTTGTTTGCCCATCTTAGCATTCTAGCATTAGCGGAGCAGCAGCTCGCTCTCCTCATAACAGTTCGCGTGGATGGGTATATATGCACTGATGCTGACTGATCTCAACTGAATCAGCCTTCTCTCTTTGTGTATTATACACATTTTTACATTTCTGCATAACTTTATTTTCTCTCTCTTTTCCTTCTCCCCTTTCTCATTGGTATGGCCCGCTGTGTCAGTGCTCCACTTTAACTCGACATTGTTATTGCAATCTCGATCCCGTCTTGGTCGCTTGGAGAACCACCGCGCGCAGAGTTCTCTCTCTCTCTCTCGCTCTTCTCCCTCTGCGAGAGAATATATTATTTCGCGACTTTGCATAAAAATGGAGAAAGAGGGAGATGGATGAGGGCATGGGCTTCGGATAGGAGAAAGCAATTGAAATGGAAGGAGTGGAGCAGCTCAGCTCAGAAAATGAAACCAAAGCATCACTCCATCATGACAACGACAACGATAGCACGCCACCGACAGTAGCAGAGAGAAAAAGAGCGAGAGAGGGAGACGAAGAAGAATTCTCTATTATGCTCGTATCGCGCATTAAAAAGCCTGCAGCGAAAAAACTTTCACTCACTTCCAAACAAAGTATAATGCGAGCTATGGCTGTGTGTGCCACCTGCTCACTTTCTTCCTCATTCCCCCTCTCTCTCTCACTCAAGCAAGAAAGTACCCAAAAAATTTCATTGAATTTTTTAAAGGAAACAATACGGCAACTTTTGGCTGTGATATATTTGTTGTAAATAGAAGCAAAAAGTGGAGTTTCGGGCATATGATTTTGTTGTTGTAGAGTGCGGTTCCATATTTCCGGGTGGTACGGATGATGAAAAAGAAGGCTGCAAATGAAGTGGATAGAGATACACATCAGCTTTCTCCAACTTCCGCTAATCAAGCCAACATCTTCGATTTCATTCTCCGGCTCGCTGCTCCACTCTCCATTCTCGATACTGCTGAAAGTGGGCTGCGAAGACATAACAGCTCTCTCTCTCTCTCGCAGATGCAAAAAGCCTGATTTTTCTACTTTTTAGCGAGTCCGCAAAACTAGGGAGAGAGAGAGAGAGAGAGCTGCATAAGCGAGACGGTATGAAATTACGTGAAAGATGAGAGGAAAGGATGTTGTTTCCTGGTAAAAGTGGAGCTCATCGTCGTATAGCATAAAAGCATAGGCATAGCTCCATTACATTCTTTGCGTGTAGCTATCCGCAATTTTACTTTCCAATCTCGTCTCCTCTCTGTCTTGCCCGAACACGGGAGAATCTGATGCAGCTCTCTTGCCTCTTTCTCTAGCTCTACTTTTGAAGGAAGAGAGAAGAAGGATATCGCTCCCTCATGGATTCATTTTCCCCTTTCCCACATTCCAGTTCTTCCTTGTTTTCCTTTATTCTCCACCACCACACTTATTCCATCTTCCTCCTTTTATGTTCCTTCTTTCTCAGAAAAAGCTCTGCTGCTGCCAGCGGAGAGAGAGAGAGAAAGAGAGAGAGAAAATAAGAATTATGGTATAAACGGAGAATACGCTTATCCATTCGTCTTTTCGATTCTTATGTTCGTCCTTACAAGAGCAGATGTTGTCGAGATACTTGGAAAGTGTGGGTGTGTACACCCATCAAATATAGACTCTCTCTCTCTCTCTCTTCCACCTCCAAAACCTCAGTCTTGATAGAGTTTGAGGAGGAGGAAGGAGTAGTGCAATTGTACTTAAGCACCACCGCCAATATATTCCCTTAATTCTTTATTTTCTTGTGTTGCGGTCTAGTTTGTTTCGTTGGTCCAAGTCTTGGTGCAGCAGGAGCGTGGAGTGAGCCACAGGCATGGGAATGAGTGTACACACAAGACACGACGATCGACGAAGGGAATAAAAAAGGTAGAGGAGATAGATCAAAGTACCGCAATCCTTTCGGCAGTCCGCTCTCCACATCCACCTCACTATCATCAGAAGAAGCATTGCCACATCTGAAAAAGCGAAGCAGACTGTGTGCCGTCAGTCGTCGCAAAACGCCAAAGCACACAGCACTCAGCACACACACATGTTTTGGAGGTTGTATACAACCTCTCTCGTTCAGACTGGCACATGATCCTGATCATCTCGGAATAGAATGCGGCATATTACAAAACAGAGTTGAGACTACGACTGCGAATTGCTCCGTCTAGTCGAGGCAGAGAAAACAACGAGGAGGAAAGCACATCATTCCACTTGTCAACTTGGCTACTGAAAAATCCCAGCGAGAAATATAAAAATATGCGCTCTTATTTTCTTCAACTTGCTCTCGCACCAAAAGGAAATACCTCCACACTCCACATTCACTCCAATTTCCAAGCAAGACATAATGGCAATAAAAGTAGAAATGTGGGCAAGATGGAAGGAGGAATGATGAAATGACGGTGTAAAATGAAAGAGTAATGTAATGAGGCAATTTCGACGGGTCAGGTAGCGATTTTTGGGGGGATTATTCACTTTTATGTCTTCGATCCGTTCCCACATCCATTTCACTCAAACATATAAGCTGAGCTGGACTAAACTCTGCACAAAAATAAAGCATCTTCTCTCTCTCTCTCTCTCGCTCGAAACTCGAAGCTCGAAACGAAAAGAATTGAGCCTTTCTCACTAAGACTTTGGGACAACACCGAATAACAATTGGGCTGGATGCTCCGTCGGCATTTGGCTGGGGAATAGGGGTAAGCGCGTTTTGCACATCACGTCGCAGCGATGTGCTCGCCGGGAGGGACGTGATGTATGGGGGATTTGATGGATAAGGGTAAATTGGTGTGCATTAGAAGGGATCAACCGTCGTCGTCTATCACACGTCCCTGTCCACACATCCGCCAGCTTTCCTCCTCCCAACTCACCCACATACCACATATTCCCACATTTATTATTACTCCGATAATTTTCCAAATGCTGTCATTCATTTTCCATCTATCTCACCTTTCCACTTCCCATCGCCAATGCGAGTGCACAAAAATGGCAAAGAATAGAGGGATAGAGCGACATGAGAGATTGGAGGGTGTGTGCAAGTGTGCACTCACGAGCGCTCTAATCAGCAAAGAGCAAATACTATTATCTCATCTCATCATCCATCCTCGCCCGAATCAACGCAACCATTTAATTTTTCAATTTCCTCTGCATATTTAGTTTGCTGAAGGAGGACGGACGTGTGGCGTGCCTCCCTTTGCTGACAAGTTGATGTGTGCACACACTCTTGCACAATAGACTTATTATCCTCATCAAAGTTGCGTGCGTGCTCCACGCTCATCCAGAAACAAGGAGCGGACTTGATAAATGGAGCAAATTAATTTGTTCGTGCTTACTTTTTTCCTCGACTCCATTTAGTCCTTCTTTTTCGGTGGGAATACAGTCGTCAAACGAGTAAAAGAAGTGGTAAGTAAGAATGAATAATGATAATGCATCTCTCTCTCTCTCTCTCTCTCTCGGATTGCGTGAGTCGAGTGAGAGAGAAGAAGAGAGATCTAAGATTTTCTTTTGAAAGAAATCTCAAGCTGGAAAAGGTGTACAATTTTGCTTACCTCTTGGAAGACATAAGAAATAGGCCAACAATGTGAAAAGGGTCCTGGCTCCACTTGAAATGTTCACCATTGCACTTTCCCTCGAATTCGATCTCCCGGAGAAAGGAATCAATGAACTATTTTTTGGGCTGGCTGGCTCAAAACTCGTTCCCGCTCTCTTGCTGCACGCGGAGCAAAATGAGAAAGAGGAAAAGATGTGAGAAGGAGGAGTGGCGGAGGAACGAAAGGATCGGAAATTCACACCTCCGAGCTGCTCGCTACAAAAATGATGGGAGACGTGCGAATGTGTGACATGTACGCACTCGACAATCAACAAAAAATCGGTTTGGAGGAGAGAGGAAACAAGTCAAGATTTAAAAAGGAGGAGGGAATGAGCGAAGGAAGGCTGAAGGATGCTGGATGAATGTTGATGATGTGGATGAAATGTATCGTGGCTTTTATCCCGTGGCTCCTTCCTCACTCCGGCTCCTTTTGATCACCACCGCAAACACCTGTTCTCGGTCAAAACCGAACAATTTTAATTCTTTGCTGCTGCTGCTGCTGCTGCTTAACTTATTGCCTATTCGAGTTAGTCTCGGCGAGCATTTGAGAAAGAAGGAGAAAGTGGCTATCTCATCGTCGATGTGGTACAAGCTGCATTCCTACTTCTAAAAGGGCGAAGGTGTGTTGGCAAAGGGAACTTGTTCTCCACTCCTCTATTCCGCATCCAAAATCACAATCTCTCAAAAATATTGAGGGAGAATTGAATAGCTTGTGTCTTTACGTCTCTATTTCTATCTCGCAACACACGCACACATTCGAACACGATTTTTGTGCATTAGCGACTTCAAGTTCATTCGATTTGCTGACGACGAACAACTTGGGGAACAAGAACAAGTCACTTGGACATGGTTGGAGGTGACGAGTGGGAGAATGTGAGAAAGATTCTAGATCGAAACAAAATCCTTCTTGTCAACATTATTCGTCGTTCGGAACATGCCACAAGTTCGCTGATTTTCCCACCTTTTCTCCTAAACTACAAAACCACGTTCCGAGATCCGTTGTGTTGGCACGAGAAAATGTGTCGCGCTCCTCAGAATGGAACGACGACAGTGTTTGGAGAGTGGTGTCAGGCAAATAAGCTTAGTCTGGATACTGCTGCGTCTTTGCCGCTCCTCGTCGTCGTATTGATCGTCGTATTGAGTTGGGAAGCGAGAGAGGGAAAATGTGGGAGCGAGAGAGAAAGCTAAGAAAGGCAGTTGGAATGCGGGATGGAGTCTCGCCAACAAAGGAAGCCCTCCACCACCTTAGAACCTGGTCGCTTGTTGATTTCGGTGGAGTTGTGACTGAGCAATCCACTCAGGGAGTGTGCATTCCACTTGGCCACAAAATTTGAGTGCTAAACTCTCTCGCCTTGAAAGGAAGGTGGGATGAGGGATGATGACGATGACGATTGTGAGCGGTGGTGGACAGGTGGAGGAGCACACCTGAACAAAACATTAACTCTCAAGCATTGTCGGAGAAGCATAAGACATCTCCTCAAAATGGGAAAATTTATTTCTCCCCGGAAAGTCGACAACGATCGACCGGATTTTAAACTGACCTTTACTTAGGATAATGGGGCCTCCACTCCAGAGATCCACTTTGGAAAAGGTAGAGAAGATTGGCGAAAGAGAGTGGGGAAAGTGGGAGAATTGAATTTAACGAGTATCGTTTTAAGTTAAGGAAGAGAGTAGAAAATGGAGTTGGGAATATGAGCTCGTCGTTGTCACAAAATGAGTGTGTGTATTTCCTTTCTATTTATCAGTTCACACAGGGAAATTGTGTTGAGGGAGAGAAAACGAAGGAAATTTGATCTTGTTTGCAGATTGAATTTTTACTCTCTCTCCTCGTCCTTCTCTCTTTCGCTCTCTCTCTCTCTCGGCTTACGTCGTCTATTCCCTTCGCACTGTCTCTACCAAAATTGCCTTCTTCCGGTGTTTTCCCTCTTTCTTACAGAATGGCAGGCAGGAGTTGGCAGGCAGAGGATGATGGAGCACACATTATGCATACACTCTCTCTTTCTTGCATCCGTCTCAACTTGCGAGAAGACACCAGATGACGGCGAGAAAGGAAAGCAGGGATTTTCCCCTCGATATTATTACACAAGAAAAAACCTGAATAGATTCCTTTCTCCACTGCGGATGATGTCTCTCGCTTTCACTTTCCTTTCTCCGGAGAGTAGAGTTACTTTCTTTTCGCCGCTCCTTCTTCTCTCACACAACAAGTATGACCGTCAGCGCCAGGCAAGTGCATTTGCATGTGTGCCCTTCCATTCCCCAATATTTAAGCGGAGATCTACTCCAAACCAATTTTTCCTTCTTTACTTTCTCTCTGTCAACGGAATGCAACAAGCCTTTTTTGTGGGTGCGCACATTCTTCCCAGACCTTCGCCATATCTCCGTTCTCTCTCTCGAGGTGTGTGCTGCAAAAAGAAAGCACAAGGAATCCTCGTGGCTCCGTGATGACTACTCTCTCCTCCACTTTCACCTCATTCTTGGAGGCATAAAAAGAACTTTTCACACTTGTTTAAATGCGATGCTGCAGAGAATAGGGTTTGTTGTTGGAAGATTAATCGATTAATGTCGTTATTGGTTTGTTATTTCGTGTACAGCACACTGCACTGTCTCCACACGACGGATAATTAGTTTAGCTCCGCATCTAATTACGCGGCGTGCGCTGAGGTTCACCTCTCTTGAGCTCCCTTCTCCTCTCGCTCCACTTTCACAAAAACAAATCACTTTTCATGTTTGTAGGCAGCAGCAGCAAACCCAAAGTTTGTTGTGTTCATAAATGTTCGCACTCTACACAAGAAACTAATGTAATTTCTCTAATTAATTCGATTGAGTGAAATCTGGTCCCGTCAAAAACTGTCACTTCTTCCCTTCGCACACAAAAACCAACTCTCCCGACACTTTTTCGCTCAGAAATTTCCCCTTAAAATGTGCACCGCCTCACCGATTCCATTGCCGAAAGTGGACAAAGTGGGAGTAGTTGAGGTCGAGTGGGGCTGCTGCAGGAAAAATGTATGATCTCGTCGTGGAAGCTTTTTCCTGTGACTGATTTTTTGTCTTGTTGAATGGAGTTTATTTCGAGGTAAAAAAGTGGGCAGCCTCCACAGTTTTTGTCGGGTGCACAGCGCGTTTCCTCGCAGAATGAGAGGATGTGAGCGTGAAGGGGAACAAAGTGAGAATTGGGAAGAAGAAGAGAGAGCTGGCTGGTGGTCGTTGTCTCGTCCGTCTTCTTGATCCTCGCTCTCGCAATTGCATTGCTGATACAACGGCAGAGAGGAGAGAGAAAGGATATAGCCGAGTATGGATGTTGCTGCGAGAATATATGAGACATGTATGGCGTTGTAGTGCGGAGAGAGCTGTGCCGACGAGAGCGGCTCTCTCGGAGCGTTCCGTGTTCCCTGCACGAGAGAATCTTGTGTATAGGAATCGATCTAGAGCAAAAGGAGGAGGCTCCTCCCAGACGGAACGCGACTCTGCCCTACAGCCAAACTCTCTGCTTTCACCTCGACGAAGATGGGGAAAGGTAGAGAAAGGAAGGAGATCGAACGCTGTTCCATGCTTAAAGAGAGAGAGAGAGAAGCTGCATCTCTCTCTACTTTTTGCTAGTACTGCTCCATTTCTTGTGCATTGAACGACTTTCATTCTTCCACACTATCCAACTCGCCATCCTTTTGCACACATTACTAACCAGCTTTCTCTCTCGCTTCTTCAGAGCATCCCCTCATCACATTCTCTCCATATCTGAACCACGTCCATCTTTTCGCAGGGCTGTCTCACCAGGCATAGGCAATGCATCTACTTCTCTCTCCTCCACATTTTACATTATATCCTTGTTCTGTGTTGTGCATAAATGGGGCAGTGAAAGCTGGGAGAGATTCTACGAAAATCTCGCTATAACTATATTGCACATTTTTTGAGCTGTAGTTGTAAACTGTGGATATCTTTCCCCGTCCAAAACAACTTGCCGTTAGTTCCTTCTCTCATTCTCTGCATGGTCCATAGAAAGAAAGTGACTCGGGCCCGATCTCACAATAAAAGAAAGCACACATTCACATACCCTATCAAAGAGACGTGTATTCCCTTTTACTTGTATATTTCTGCCTCCGTTTTGTTCACCACTCTCATTTCTCCATTTTCTCTCTCTCTCTCTCTCTCGACGAGTTTCTTGGGAGAAAATAGCGACCGCACAATCTATAGCGGAGATGTGGACTCCATCCTCCTTTTATGGCCTTAATGTGTACATAATAATGTAGGGAAGTTTATGTACGAGCTCACCTCCCATTCCCCTCTGCTTTCGCCTTTTCTGCCCATTCCCTCTCCGCTCTCCTCTTTCCTCCTTCTGCACAGGTGACAATCACAAGCTCAATTCAACTAGATACATCTCTCGCATTTACTCGATTCAAATAATCCTCCGCTTTCTCCCTGCACACGAGTGTGAATGGGAGCAAAGTGAGTCCTCTTGTTTGTCCTCCTCTCATCCCCACAAAATGCATTATCATTTTATTCGAGCGAGAATACTTAAATTGCAAATACATTATTGTGGCCTGTCCCCTCAAACATCAAACTCGTTTAGGGTTTCCAGAGACTCTGGTGGGAAGAGAGAATGGGGACGTGGCGCCTTGAAAGTTGTGAACTTGCTACTTAATGAAAAATTGTGGAATTGCAGTTGTGCTGGCTGAAATTTAAAAAGAGGCTACATCAAGAGTTGTTGTTGTCAGCATTATTGTTGCTTTCTCTTCTCGATGGGCTAACGATGTTTAGCAATGATTGGAGTAAGGAGTTTTCGCAAGTGGAGAAATGATTTTTATGAAGCTACTTAACCCTAATGGAATGGTAAGTAATGCTGGGGGACTAGATATTAGTGGCGTTGCTCAATGTCTCCCTTCTCTCGACTCAACTCATCAGCGAAGCTGGCGGAGACGGAGACAAGAGACAAGGGAAACGCGTAGAGGAAGCGCTGCCGACTTGGCAATCTATCAACTCCTATTATACTACATCAACCAACTTTTTTCTCCCTCTTCACTGTCCCCAAATAAATTACTTCCATCTTTTCCCATCCACTTACATCCTCATCGTTTCATGTGTGTGTGCAGTCGCCTGCTTTCACTTTGCGAGAGACACGAAAAAAGTTTGTAAAAGCAAAGTAGAGCACTCAAAAGCCAAAAAGGAATAATAGACAATATGATGAGACCGAAGGAGGAGAATGAGATGGGCTGGAAGGAGAGTGAGAGAGAGAAAGTTATTCTCTCCACAAAAAATCAACACGTATATTGCTTTCTTTTAAGGGAAATACGCAGTGCCATCTGTGCCTCATTTGGTGAAAGTGTTCTTCGGAGAAAGTGCACAAACTGTGAGCACAGATTGCTCACCATCATTACGCGATTTCTACATGACCTCCTACGCACTCTCTCTCCCTCTCATTCTGCCGCCATGAAGCAAACACACGTTTTATGGGGGCTTTTGCAAAATCGTTACTTTCTCCAGAAGAGTCCAAATGACATAAAAATGGGTAGCATATGTGTGCATGGTTGTGTGTTGCGTTATATGACACGCACCAGTTGTTTCCTCGCACTACACTAATTCTCAAAGGATACATACCTTCAATCCTCGTACACCTTCTTCCGAGACTTTCGTCTCCGCTGGAGAAAGTAGAAAAATGTTCTGGAAGAGGGCAAAAAACAAATACGAAATACTTTCAGTGTGAAGCACTTGAGCTAAGTAGCTTTCTCCTTAGAACGCGGAGGAGCAAAAGAGGCGAGACAGCTGCTGGTGTAAAATGATAAATTTCGATCAAGGCAAAAGAATTTTCTGTCATCACAATGAAATCGATGCATGAACTCGTCTGAAGGAACACACGTTCGCGGACTGAGTAACTGCCAAAGGAGAGATTGAGTGGGGAAAGCGGACGGGCGTGCAGCCTACCGTGCACAACTCAACTTTGTTTCAAAAAAAAGGAGGCAGAGCGAGAGAAAGTCATTTTTCACTTGAAAAATAGTTGACGAACGCGAGGAAAAGGAGGAGGAGGACTAACAAAAAAAGTAAAAGAAAAAGTGTATCAAAGAAAAAAACTTTGCCTTCCTCGTTGGAGAAAGTTGAGTGGATTTTTGGAAGCGAGAGGAAATGGCTTGCTTTCTTTTCACTTTATCATTCCCTTTGTGGATAAATGGCGAGAGAAAAATTGAAAACCGATATGCGATCTCTATTTACTTGAGTGCTCAAACACATATACGCCATCATACATTCCTACACTTGTTTTTTCTCTTTTGTCGATTTGCTTTTGCTAAAAACAGTTGAGATAATTAATTTATACTTGCGGACTCATCTCCTTCGTTGTGCATGAGCGGGGTGCATCCTCAGGAACGAGAGCGAGGTTCGTATTGATTTGAAGTAGGTGGGAGAAAGCATGTGTCTGCATACTCAAGGAGGTACACTGGGGAAAGAAGAAGTTGAGTTAGAAGCTACAAATTCATTACGTCTTTTCAGAGTCGAATTTCATTCGTTCCCCCTCTTCATTATTCTTGAGTGGATGACTGTGTAAATTCTTAGAGGAATACACAAGCACTGATGCAGTTGAGCAGAGAAGAAGAGAAGGAGAAGCATATATACTCTTTTTGATAGGATATTATGAGGATATTGGGGAGAAAACTCGGAGAAATGTTGACTGAGCAAGATTAAGTAGTTTGTAAAAGTTGACGTGCTCCTCTTCCCGAAACGAGCCAGGCAAGCAAGAAGAATGAGAATGGGAGCGAGAGAAAATTTAGTGGAAGCAGAGAAAGTAGGTACGATGATATGAGGTGTGCGTTGTGAAAAGTGAGAAAAGTTGGGTTGGAAGACAAAGAGGTAAATTTAATTAACCGATTGTTTATCAGCTTTTTCTCCATATCCAACTCAATCTCCAACTCTTTTTATCAACAACCAAAAGACGATTTCCCCATTTTCCTTCTTTCTCAAAAATAAATATCCTTTCCACTTCACCAACCCTTTTCCACTCATTTTTCCATGCTCAACTGTTTAGTTTAGTGTTGCCTTTTCATTTCTCCTCAAACATGTAACTTGTCTATTCTTTCTTTTCACAACTGCTTGCTTCACTTTCAATTTTTCCACTGAAAACAATTTGAAAGTCTGAGGAAGAGTCAGTGAGTCGGAGGAGAGGAAGAAGATGACAGCCTGCCCAATCCTAAACTTTTCCTTAGTCTCTCAGAGTGAAAGTCAATCAAGGGAAACACATTGTCTTCAGAGTCTTCGTCGAATAACATTTCTAGAAATAACGTCGAATTAAAAATTGTGTCCTTTTCAAGAATCTAATCGACTCTATCAAAACATTATTAATCTGTGCTTCGATATTTGAAATTCTTGTTGTGTCGGAATATGTTGGTAATTAGTGCACACCGCTTAGTATCTCTTTTTCATATCTGATAACAAGTTATGTCATGCTTGGAACCCTGTTGAGGAGCAATAAAAATGGGCGCATTTAGCCGGTAGCAGCATTATGACTTTCGGAAGGCGTTTATATAGATGCTTAGAGCGTGTTGTGTGTAGGCAATTAGGCATTTTGATAATATGTTTAGAGAGAGTGGCTTGGAGGGAAAGGAGAGAGGAAGAAGGAGCAGCAAGTGGCAGATAAGAATGATGGGAGAAGGAGTAAAAAAGCGGAAAAGGAGAAACGTTAACACTCCGAACAACCAATGTCCTCTCATCTCTTACTACCAACTTTCTCCAGTCAAAACTATACCTTTAAACTCTGGATATGTATTTTGTGTGCATTTTCGTGTTGAAGGAGGAGGACGAGCGGAGGAGAGGAAAGATGAGAAAATGGCTGGAATGAGCTGACCGGAATTTGCCTACTTGCTCAACTTCCCGATTAGCCTACTCATCCTCATTTCCCCTGCAAACTGCGAAAAGAAAGAGAGAGCGCGAGCCATCAGCTCTGTTTTCATTACCGGAACGAGATTTTGTTGTTAATACAAGAGCATTAAGAGCATAACATGAAATTTGCTCTCCTTCGCGAAGCACATTCAAAAGGAGAAAAACTTGTTTCGTGGCTCAACATTGGAGCGAGCGTTATAAAGGTCGTTAAAATCCCAATTCCAATCTGCTTTCAAATGGTAAACTTCAATCCCTCTTCTTTGTGCGAAGCTCAGTCGAGAAATATAGGACTACCAACATAATTTATGTATCACATTACATGCATTGCTACAATCTGGCCAAGTTGGGAGTGCGTTGGGATCCCGTTCCAGCCTCGGCTGCCGTTGTCCATCTCCACTATTCCTCCACATCTCCTTCATTCTAAAGCACAGCTTGTGAACGTATCAGTTAAAGAAGAGCGACCACAAAGCCTGCAAGAAAAAGCGAGAGATGAAGTTGCGACAAGGAAGCCACAGAAAACGCCTTTTATGCATCATGTCACATATCGTTCATGAAAATGTCATAACTCCACACTTAAAAATATAGTGAATAAATTAAAAATGTAAATTAACATTTTAATTGTTATTTTGGAAAGATTCACTTTTATGAAAATTTATTCAAAGTTGGAACTCAGAAGAGTATTTCAGATGTAACATTTTGCAACTGCACCAGCGATATTATTCTTTTGGCAGAGAAGCTATTATTTTTTATCACAAAGTAATAAGATCTCCCTTTTGTCCATCTTTTTTGTTAAAAAGTTAGCCCTTCTCCGATTACTAATCCGGAGTAATCCTCAAAGCTAAGCAAGCTTTTGCAATAACTTGCTCACATACACACACGTCTTTTGTTCGCATCATTAGCGGAAGAGGAGAGCTGTACTACACACACACACACACGCTCCATTGTCACCGTCAACATATCAACTTCATCCCTTCTTTCTCCAATCTACAACACACTCCTTCCCATCTACTCTCTCTCACACACGTACTCGCTGCATACATTCAAGTATAGGAGCCATCTGATACTTCTCTACTTTCTTTCTGAGCAGAAAAAGTTTTTCCTTCCTTTTTCACTTGTTTGCTGTTAGCATCGAGCATGAATGCTTCAAAACATTCTCATTTTAGCCTTCTCCGTACCGAAACAATCTGACGAAACAAAGGAAACTGTTAATGTGTTCCCCGAGCTGAAAGCGTATCCATTCCAAAAATTCTACTTCTTCGACAACGATTGATCTTTTTCTAGCTTTAATCAACGCACACAATAATGCTGGGAATTGCAAATTCACTTGATTAATCTTTCACTTTCTCAACAAGTTTTGAAGTAAGAGTGCGTCACGGCGGAGGAAATGTAGAATTTTTTGAAGAGTCGAAGATATTTGGGATTGAAATTGTTTTCAATTGTAACAATTAGTCTCAAGATGTATCATTAAACCAAAACAAAGGACATTTTCAAATCAAATGCTTTCTAGCGTTTAATCCACATGAGCCTTAAGCAAACCAACTGAAAGCATATTGCAACTCTAATCGTCTAATCGATGCAAAGTCCATCGAAGGATATGAAGCACAATCCATTGTTGAGTGCAGAGCGAAGGAACGAAACACGTTTGGCAACTAAAAGTGGCGATCTCGCGCGGAGAAAGTATCAAGCACAACTTGTTCTCTGCCTCTTCTCGAGTCGACAGGAGAAAGCAACTTTCTCCGAAAGGGTGCTTCCTGTGCATCGCTGCAACTTGTGAATTCTCTTCACTTTTCATGTGAGTTCTTGAATGGATGTACACATGTTTAACATGTCAGGAAAATATACCACTTTCTCGTGAAAAATATGCATAAAAATGGAAAATAGGTGGCGGCAGCTGCACGAAATTGGTAACATGGTAAAAATACGTCAAGTTGGTGCATGTGTCGCTCGCTCATTTTTCATTTCGCTTTGAAATATTCTGATAAATGGTCTCGGCTCATGATCTATTGTGCACTTTAAATGGGAAAATTAGTCAAATCACGCAGACTTAATTTGTGTACAAAGATTACTCTTATTTGAATGTGGGACGCACGTGTGCGATTTTCGGTGGAAACCTGCTCCATTTCAAGAATAAGTTTCTTGGCAACACTCCTCCGCTCCAAGTCGCAAGACTCAAGAGCAAAGTCCGAACAAAGCAAATGATTGGAGATGCGAGTGAGATGATTAAATGTAAGAAGGAGTGTGCGACAAATGTTGAGTGCGTGGGAGAGAGCATTCAGCAATTCAGCGCACAAATCATTGGATGTGACGAGTAAACGAGGATGGACGGATGAAGAGAAAAGGGGCAAATGTGTGGATGTAGTTGGATCTTTAACCTAACGCTGCTAATGGACGTTCTTCTAGCTTCCGTTTTGGACTTTAAGGAAGAAAAAATCGTCAATGATGACCGTAATAGGGCTCCCATTCAGCTAAGTTTATTTATGGGGCTCGTTTAGTGTTATGGCCACACCGTAAAAAGGTACTCAGTGCAAAAAGGGTTCATATAGAAACCATAAGCACACATTTTTATAAAGAGGCACTCTCTCTCCCGACTCCAGCTTGCTTTCTCTTGCTGCACACGTACACACACTTATATTTTGGGGCGAGCTACGTACGGCGTTGGTGTGGAGAGATGAGAGGAGCGGAGTAAATCCTAATTACGGTGGCCCTTTTACACTCGCCTCCACTTTCTCCTCTCTCTCTCTCTCTCCAACAGAGCTGCTGCACACATCTCCACCAAGATTTTAATTACTTGTAATGGGCCCACACCAAACAACGTTATGTGTTCTCTTCTCCCCTCGGAGAAACAAAGTTAAACAGCAACAGAAAATATTCCGTAATAATCGCCTCCTTTCCTCTCCTCAGCGAGCGCCTATTATCACACCCAAAATTGCCACTCGACAAAAAGCCAACAACTATTTCCACTCCATCGTTCTTACCTCAAAATGGACTGGTTTGAGGAATTACCTTTTCACGAAGCTCCCGAAAAGAAAATTGTCTTGACTCGAAATGCTTACAAAGTTGATACAACAGAGGCAATTCATTTGGTATATGAATAGTGAAAGTAGGCCAAGGGATACGTTGTTAAATTGGGATCTGGGGATTCTCTATACTCACAATCAGCAAGAGCAACTCAGCTCAGCGATGATAAACAATATTTTTTCTCCACTCAAATTTCTCTTGTAATTCGAGCCACTTGATTTGATTTTGTGATTTGTAAAGGCGTGCTGGAAATCATGGGATGTAGGCACAATGATCGACAGACAAGATTTTGTTACAAAGAGCTTTTCCTTCTTTTGCATAAAATAAAAGCGACTTATTCTCTGTCCTAATTAGGCGCTGACTGAAAAATTCAGTGTTGCTTCCACCCAATGCGAGTTGCCTGGAATTTTTCATTGAATCTCCATCAAACTTCCCATTTGGCTTTCCTCCTCCGACACAAAAGGCTTGGCTCAATTTTCGCAGTGAAATCAAACTATCGACGGAGTGTAAGCTGAGCCACGTCTTTTGGGAGGAATACGCAGATATCGCGTTTCATTGTTGTCAAAAATGATAAAAGGCGGAATGAGTTTTGTTTCGTTAACAAAGTGGAATAAATGCTCTGTAAATTTTGAGGACGACTGTGGCTCAAAGTTATTAAAATATTGAAAGACAAGTGTGTTGTTGCTCGCGGACAAGTCTATCCATTTCCCCATTTGACCAAGGTTGAAGGGGACACGAAAGTGGACAAATTGTTAATATGGGAGCAGCGAGTGGGAAGTAATTGAGTTGACTCCGGGAGCCAGCAACAAGACGCCCAAAGTTGCAAAGAGTTTTCTCTCGCCGCTCCTTCCTCCACATTTCTCTCCATTTTTTTCGCATAATCAATGTTTCCATGTTGACTGTGTGAGAGCATGTGGCCATTGTGTCTTCGCCCGAAGAAATCAGAGTTTTCTTCTTGAACTTGCTCAGAGCTCACTTTTTCCTTCGTCTTCTTCTTGAGACAATGGGGATGCGTGTGGGAAGTAGTGTGTGGACTGTGGATGCAATCCCTTATCTGTCACGAACATTTACTCTGCTAACTTCCCTCCACTAATTTAATGAGATTTTAGAGAGAAACACGAGACGACCCTCCACACTATTTCCTCCTCACTCCATTTTCAGGGGAAACTTGCTTTTGAAGAAGAAGAAGATGGCATTTGTTTAGGAAGAGAGAAGAGAGAGAACTCACTGACTTTGCGACTCTCCACTCGTCACACGAAATTCGAGTACGCAAGAATGGTGGAATGGTGGAATGGTGGAATGGAGTATAACTCCAGCCAACTGAATGATGTAAATTCACTTTCTTCTCTCTAAAATTTCTCATCTAATTCATTCAATTCAATTGGCGGAATGTAATCTGGGCCAAGATATCGAATCACATAGACACTCGCTCTCTCCACTCTCTGCCTCCGTGCCTCCTTCATAAGATGCTTTTCCAAGAGAGCACAACAGATTTGTACTATTCAGAGTGATCAAGCTCGTAATGAAAAGGAAAGTGGGTGAAATTCCAGTTTGTATTTCAGCAAAAAGGTAATAATAATGTGTGTGTGTTGTGTTGTGCATCTTCAAATGGAGAGAGGACATATGTATTTGAGCATTTGAAGTGGGAGAGAAGAGGAGAGCAAGAAAAGTTGGAGCTCGTCTCTCGCACGACGGAGAAGAGAGAGAGAGAGAGAGAGCGATTAAGATTTTCTCTGTTGATTCTCTCTTCTCTCTCTCTCTCTTCCCCGTGCACACGCACATCGCACACGCAACGCTTGCGTCCTCGCCCTCAATCGATTGCGAAATTTTTGGGAACCAGCGTGTTCACTATCACTCTCGTCCTCCTCTTCCCTTTTGCCTCCCTTCCCACGAAAGCACACACACACACACACACGAAAACTACGAAGCGAAAAGTGAGAGAAGTGCAAGTCAACTGTTACCTCGTTCCCTCTCTCTCTCTTCTCTTGTATGTATTTTGTGTATATTGTTATATGAAGACAGAGGAGTATGCATACCTGACTCTGGTGACTGCGTGCCATCCGTATATCATTTTCAGATGCCACTTGTTCCCCTATTCCCTCGCAGAAGGAGAAGAAAGTGCGTGCCACGGGGACTCTCTAGCTCCCAAGTCTGAAATGCAAGGCAGCGTATGCACAGCTCGCCCTTCCTCAACCAACAATGCTCAGCAGCCAAAAAACTATGCTTTCTCCTTGTCGTCAACTCTCGCTGTCTCTTAACGTGGCTATACAAGCGTACAGATATGCTCTTCTCTTTCTCCACAATCACTTTCCTCCCTGGAATTAGTGGTGGGAGCATAATCATCGGTCATACTTGAACTAATCTGACAATCGAACTGGACTCATTGCCAAAACGAAGCGGTTGATACTGATCGAAAAATGGGTGCCAGCAAAAGATATTCAAAGGCCTCCAATCGTATGCACGGAACATCTCGTGAAAAGAGGGAAAGTGGAAAGTGTTGTAAGTATTTGTGGAGTAATCCCTTTGAAAAATATCGACTCAATATATTTTGGTGGAGAAAGAGATATATTCCAATTCAACTCCAGCAAGTGGCTCCCGCACACACACAAACAAACTTTTATTCAATGCTTCTTCCCCCAAGTTGGCTTTGGCTCGCTCTCTGAATTTATCGGAGGAGGTTTGTGTGTCGCGAAAACAAGTGTCGTTTCACGCTCACCGCTCCTTCATTTCCTTTCCCCGGCCATGTCCACGGCGAGCGAGTGTGCTGGGAAATAACAATCCATCCTTCACAAACACAAACAAGAAAAATAGAGGGAATAAAGGGAATAAAGGTAGTGTAGATATATCCTCAACATAATTTCTCATCCAACGTTTTTTCTTTTATTACGAATTGGAAGGAGGAAAGACAACGAGAACGACTCTCGGGGAGACATGGGAATAGCTGTCGGCCATGTCTGCATCAGCATCAACAAAAATAACTGAACTGATCTTTGTTGGATATTGTGGAGGAGATAGATGTGGAGTGGAGGCAGGAGAGAGAGGAGAGAGGCAGTGAACCAGGTGAATCAATCTAGTTTACATCGTAACCTGCAAAACAAGAATTGCTCTGCATTTCCACTCTTTCTCATATTCTATGTCTGGTCTGATGAAACTTTACTTCATCTACTCGCTTCACTGCGCTCTCACAATTCCATTTTTTCATGATGGTCGCATTGGTCACGAAGCTCGTGAAAAAACAATGTCTATTTGCTGAATGATTATGAAAGAATAGGCGAAAGGTGTACGGAGTGGAGGGAGGATGCATGAGATGTGGCATAAATTTGTAGTGGATTGTCGGTGGAGGGGAAAACATGTTAAATGTAAGTATCCATTCCTCGATGCATCACTAATATCCTTCGTGGACGGTGGCAATTGGGAGATTGAAAGCAGGCGGAAATGTACATCTGCTCACGATCAGTGTAACGTGGAAGGTGCTCTTCTTCCTCGTCTCTCGGAAATGTGTGTCATGTATGGGATTTCAGTGCTGGAGACGTGGAGACGAGTCTGTGTGCATTGGCAGTGAGGAGACGAGTATGGATTCTCATGCTGCTAGTTGCTTCCCCTTGGCAAATGCGAGTTGGGAAGAGAGAGAAAGTGTGTGTGGCTGTGGCTCGTGTTGAGTTGGATGGAAAAGGGAGGAAAACGGTGGATGCAATGTTCACTCACTCACGTCGCAGCCAGCGTACAACTCTGTGAGCGGGTATAGGGACAGAGCACGAGCAGAGGAGGATCAGCATCACCCTCGTCGAGAACAACATTCCCAGTTTCATTTAGACTCTTCACCTGATCACCGTCTTGTCTCTCCATTTTTACGAGCTCACTTTCTCTCTCTTTCTCCCACCACACCACAGACACCGGAGAGAGGAAAAATAAGAGAAAATAACTCTCCACAGCAGAGCGACTTCTTTTGCTCTTGGAATGTCATCAAAAATAGACTTTCTCCACAAACAATAATTGACTCACTCCAACCTTTTTATACTTTGTGCCGGAAATCCAGAGGACAAAAAGTAATCAGGAGAGAGGCGGAAGAACAGTGCACTCGTAAACTGTGAAAGTCCCACACATTTCCTTGATAAATAAAAGTGAAAAGTTATGTCTGTGAACTAAATGGTGGAGTGTCGCTCCTTGAACTATGTCGCGAGAGAAATCTACCTTCACAACACTATATTAGTTCCACATTGACATTGAGCATTGAGCAGGGAAGGACTTGCTCCTCCTCATAAAAAGAGAAAGTTTGAAGAGTATCTTTCTTTCTTTCAAATCTGGGGAAAATCTAAATTGATTTCTACCTGCTTTCCTCCTCTCCTTTCACTTGACAACCCAAAAAGGGAGAATGTGAGCTGACGGAGAGAAGCAAGGACGGGGAAAAAGATTGAAGGAGAAAAGAACAAAAGCAACTTTCAGTTTTCCCTTTTCACTGGAAAGTGAAGAGAAAAATAGAGAACGCATTCGACAATTTCCCCCTTGTTCATGTACATCCAAGTCCCAGCTTTTGTTTCACAATGTTCGTGTAAGTGCGGACGAAACTGGTTTTGGCGAGAGTGAGAGTCATGAACGTGATTCATCCTTTCCCTTCTCGAAAATCTGAAGGAGAAAAGTAGGATTCCAACAAGTTCATAAATTTCTCCACACCAGATATCATAATAAAAGGGAAGAGCGGAGAGAAGCAGAAATTTCTCTCCAGCTCGGGAGAAAGCTGTTAAAGAAAAGTTATAAATTTATTTTTTGTGCTTGAGTTGGTCGGTGTGTGTATGAGTGTGCATGTGCGCGCGCTCCCTCCTTTCTCCCTTCTTTTGGCTCGTGTGAACTTATTTTGAAAAGGAGAGAAAAAGAATGCGCCTTTCTCTCTCGTCACACTCATTTCCATCATTTTCTTAACGGTAAGTTATCATTAGAGCTACTACTCTCATTTTCTTGTTGTCTCCGTCTTGTTGCAATTTCCAGGGTTTAACAATCCATTCCAGCCATAATAACACAGTTCCTAAGATGGAATTAGGAAAGTAAAACTTTCTTCAAAAGAGAGAGCAAGTGAGCAGATATATATATATATATGTTCGTGTGCAAGAGAGTGGATCCCACCAGACTCAGCTTTCTCTCAAACCAATTTCTCCCAACTCAAGTGAAGGGAATAAAGCTCGTGACTTTGGAGTTGTAAATAAAATATTGTTGTTCGAGCAAGAGGAAAAGTGTCCTTCTCTCTTCGACATGGGATGCGAGAGGAAAGGTTCACAATCCTACAAATTGTGGGAATCTGAACATTCTCATGAAGATTCTGTGAAGAAAAATACATTTACATTCGGAATATACTTTCGTCCTTTCGAGAGAGAAAGATGGACTATTAGTGAAAGTACGCTTTCTCTTTCATGCTCCTTTGGCATGGAAACCGTAGAAAGCAATTGGAGAGAGAAATAGAGCTGGTCGAAGGTTGTGCAGTGTTCATCAAAACACAGCACATCAGCTCATCTCCCAGTCCCTTCAAGACTGGCTCCCTAAATACTACGCAGTCAGTACTTTTTCCCCTTAGAAAGGTAAACAGGGGAAAAGCCTTCATCCTGCCACGCACACACTTTCTCCTCTCCAAAGTATAGAAGGAGAGTATATAGCCTATGGGAGAGAGTAGAGTATATATTCTCCTTCCTTCTCTCCGTGCTCCTTTCCGCCGTTATCTGTTGAGCTCAGCGAGAGGTTTTTGTATCGAGCTGAGCGAAGACGATGATGACTCTCATGAACTTTAGAAAATCTGCCGGCTCCCTTGCTCTGCTCCGCACTACTTGCTTAGCATGTGCAAGGGAAAAGGAGAGAAAGTCTTTACTTTCTCTCAAATATTCAACAGCCTCAGAATGAAATCCCGAGTGGATTGCCCGAGAGCTAGAATAATTGAGCTTATGTGTGTGTGTGTGTGTGCGTCACTCAATGCATGCATTCATGCATGTGCCCAACAACCGACTTTCCCTTTATTTTCTCCTTTTTTCTTGTACATTTAACGAGAAATCCATCGTCCAGAACAAACACAATACCGCCATATCACATCACCATCTCTTTCTCGCCAATTGAAATCCAATGAGCTTTCTCTCCACGAGACCGTGTCCACTCCACCACTCTACCACATTTTCTCTTGATTATTATCCCTTTGCCACGCCACCAGAAATAAACATTCCACCACAATTTATTTAGTTCTACTCAATCCTATGCATTGTCATCTGGGCTCAGTTGATTTAAAATGGAAACCATGGTTGCTAATTTTATTTTGGTAAAACTGGAAATAGTGCTAGATTGAATGAATGAACTTACGAGTCGAATTTAAATGAATGTGCTGCTTTTGTTGTTATCTTTCAGAGTATATTGTTTCCACCACCTCAAAGCAATCAAAATGGACCGAGTCAAATTTATTGGAAGTAAACTCAACCGCCGATTCGAATAAAGTAGTTCCAGGGTCGAGAATAAAAGTGATGCAAGTTTTGCTCTAAATGTATTTCGGTGTCGAGACTTTGGAGAATGTAACATTGGATCAGGACAGAAAAGCAATTAAGGGATCCCATATTTGATTGGATTTTGAAACATGTGCCACATTCTGGAAACACTTGTAACCTGAGCGCAGCGTGGACGAAAGCGAAATGCATCTCTGCTTCTCCCAGTTGTTCCACGCAGACAATAAACGAGTTGGGAACAAGATATGGGAGCAATAAAAGCACACTTAAGTTGGCCGTAATCATCACGACTTTCATCGCCTGAATCACCTCTTGTTTGCAATGGGAATGGATCTGAGGTGGAACACGTTGGGAGCAGCGCACAAGAAGTGGCAACTCCAGTGAACCCGGACAAGTTTAAGATTTCGTGTGCGAGTTTCGAATAATATTTTCTGTTTGGAATTTGTTGTTGAAAGCGTTGAATTAAAAGTGTAATTTGGGAGGAGTGGTGAACATTGGTCGGGGGATACAGGTGAGAGCTGGGTTTGGGTGGCAAGCAATGCGATGCATGCATCCAGAGCAAGGAACTCAGCAGTGCTCTCGCCTTTGCTACATTTCTTCTTCTTGTCATCTCACTCACGTTTCCGTTCCCCTCCACCGCTTCAGAACCCCGAAAGTTGGAACTCTCTCCTCCTCCTTCCTCTCATTAGCCTCTTTGCATTTAGGTCGTCATCATCCTCTGTCCAGCAGCACACCACCTCCACAATCAACCTCTCTCAATGCTCTCATCCTCCCAGAAGCTTGCCTGAATTGTTGACGTCCTCCTTCTCGTGACAGCTCAAAAAGTCTACCTTTTAACTCCTCTCTCATCGACCCCTTCAATACGCCCTAAATTTTTCAGTTCACAACCAACTTGGGAGAGGAAATATTCGCAGTTGGAGTGGAAGCATCTTCCATCTTGAGCCTCTTTCATCTTTCTTCCAAAAGAGAGAATAGAGAACAAGTGAGTGAGCCTAGCACCTGATCCGATGACCCAATGACAGGGAGAGTTGTTGGGAGTTGGTGAGTAAAGTCGAGCGCGACGAGGGGAGAAAGCAGAGGAGCAAGACAACGACTGCAGCAGAGGCTTATCCTCCTCCTTCCACGAGTGGGTCATGGAAAAACTCATTTTTCTCATCGTTATTGTCCTCATCTGCTACGGTAAGTGAGCAAAAGCATATCCACCCTCTTTACAATTTATTTCATCCAATTTCAACTGCTTTCTAGCTTTTTTGCATTTGCTCGCTATGCGATTTTTCCCGCACACTACGAGTCACTCGAGTTGACTAAGAGTTCCAGTAACCCACTTTCGTTGGGACACATAAATCAAAAGGAGGACAATAATTTTTTCCCATGGGGAAGGGTGCTTTTGGGCCATTTTGGGGAGGTGTGCATTTCATAATCGAATGAGGCGAGTAAGTGTGCCTTTGTCACCGAAAAGTATAATGATTCTTTTACGAGGAAATGTAATATGCGCGATCAGGCTTGAAAATGGGACATTTGTCAGGAGAAAATGTGACCTACTTCCGGCAAACTTTTCCCGGCTGCTAGTGTGGTGTACAGTGGAGAAAGTAGGAAGAAGGTGGGAAACGTAGAGGCGCTGCTGACCACAAAAACCAAAACGTGTGAGAGAGAGAGGGAAGAACCTTATGAATGTGATGGCTTGAATTTGGTGACAGTTACGACGACTTTTTAGGCATGCAAACGCTCTCTCACCAAAATCCTTCCCTTCTTCGCCGTTGTCTTCTCCTCCCCATTCGCTCTGCACACGGCGAAACTGAGCTGAAAGTGGGTGAATAGGTTCACGGGAAATGGAGGATGTATGGAGTGTGGAAGCAATAACTGGGTTTGTTTACCACAACTAACCCTCTTTTTACTCCGCTCCAAGCATAAGGATGCTGTAAGTAAGCATCAATAAAACTGCGGCTTTCCCACTCGGTGAAAGTGACAGGGAATAAAAGGGAAGCGCACTATCATATGATCCTTTCCTCAGGAAGAAGGAGAAAGTTTTTGAGAAATGTGTGAGAGTGGATGCAGCCTGCTCTCTTCTGGATTATGAATAAAGTTTGGGAATAGATTATACGAGGAGCGGGCTTTGTTCTTCTTACAATTATTACTCTAATCTAGATTGCTGGAGAAAGTGGGCCAAATTTTTCCACAGTTTTGTCCTTTGACATCATATTTTCTTCACGGGAAACCCCATATTTGTTCCGAGAAATGTTTGTGTGAAGGAAAGGAATGCGTGCTTCCTTCCTCCGTTCTCACGTGAAGGCCATAACTCCATCTGTTTAATGTGCTTACTTTCAGGAGGAAACATTAACTTTGCTCCACTTTCCCTCACTTCAAAAGGGATGGAGAGAAAGCAGTTTTATAAAGCTGTCATGCCTCTACAAGGTTAACCCTCGATTCATCTTTGCTTTATTGCTTAAAAACGTGGGTTTCCCCATTTTTCCCATTCAGCTCAAAATTTCTTTTTTCAAAGCTGCTTCCTGTGATCATTAAAAATTGGCTCTCCTGTTTCTTGTCTCGTTTATGCTGCCTTTTGCTTACGAAGAAATGGGAAAGGTCGGCGAAAGCAAATAGAGAGCATTCAACCATAAAATGTGCTTGTTTTCCCTCCTCAACCTATGCTGATACTCAATTAATAGTGAACAAACGACTGCGTTTTGCTTGTCATGCAACCTTTTCGCGTGCTCCTTTGCTTTCACTTTTGAAGAAAGCAAAGCGCTGAGTAATGTGGACTAGGAAGGATATGTGTACTTGTACGAGCTGACTCGGCTTTCTCTTTATTTTCACTCTACCAACCACACACTCTTCTTTCGCTGACGGATAGGGCGGGGAAAGTGAATGTAAAGTAATAAGTGGTAAAAAAGTTATGTAACTGGGAGAAAGCATATATGCTTCACAAGTATCTCAAAGAGCAAACTTTCACAACAATTGATATACTTTCCCTCAAAGTCATTTCGCTCATTTTCACCTTTTCAAATGAAGTTGAAAATTTGTGAAGGGGATTTGGGTAAAAGCGAAGTTTGACCTTTCGCCCTTTTTATTTGTTCTCATAACAACACGCAACATAACAGCACAACGCTTACAAACGAACACATCCATCTCAAAACAAGGGGAATTTTTAGTTGAAACTTGAAGTCTTGATCAGTACGACTTTTCTGGTTGGTGCGGATATGAGGAAGTGGTGCGGTGGAGTTTGTGGACTTGTTCCTTGCTCCAGTCGACACTACTTACTTTTGTAGCATACATAATGCAAATGAGAGTGACAACAATTGTCATTCCAGACATGACACGAAGGGAAAGTTAAATTGGGCTAGTTTGCGTTGGAAAAAAGAGAAAGCGGATGGGAGACGGAATATTTGTGCGAGATGCTGGCTGACGAGGAGAAGGAGGAACTCGAATTCTTTTTCTTCACATCGCTCTCCTGTGCACACAAACACGTATTATGCATAAGCATCCCTTCTGTGGCTGTTCGTCCGAGTTTGTAAGTGCAGTGCGCCCTCATGTTTCTGGTTTTCTCTCTTGCTCAAGCGGTAAATGCTGTCACGTCCGTTTCTCTTCGTTAAGCGGAGAAAGTGTGTCGTCAATTCTGCTGCTCCTTTCTCCCGTCATCCGCCTCATCATCAGCGTCATTACGAAAAGAGAAGGCATAAATTTCGCATTTGCCGGAGGCCGCGAGAATGGGCAGAGTGACAGCGGCTTGTGTGCGTGTGTAGTCCGTGTGGTTTTGTACACTCATTCGCTCCCCGTCACTCTTAATCAGGGTCAAGTCATTAGTGAAATGGCTCCATTCCCTCTCTGCCTCTCTGTCACTCACTCTCCTCCTCTTCCCCTGTCACTCCCCATCCCCACAACCTCCTCCGTCAAAAATGCCCGGAGAGGACACATGTCTTTTCGTCTTTTGTGGAAAAGAGAAACGATAGCTGAGAGCTGAGAGATGCTATCCATCTGCCAAACATTCTCTCTCAAAATCATCTCACTCCTTTTGTTTCCGGGCCCACTGCCGAAGCGCTCTCGCTCACCTTTCCCATTTAATTTCGCCGCAGGAGAGCCCCTTTGTTCCCCCTCCCCCTCCGATCACAAGAGATCGATGGGAAATGTAAAGAGGAGATGGCAGTCGATTGTACAGGTGACGGAACACGTTTTTTCTTTCTCATTAATCGAATCAAATGGGAAACAAGTGAGTATAAGTTGCGAAGTTCAATAACCTTTGAGAACGTGAAGAAATGAGACGTACACAAATGCATGTGTCGCCGTAAATATTAGTTGTGCAAGATTTCGACAACTCTGGCTATGCAGGCATGAAGGATGAGCATGTGTGTGATTGTAGGAATGAGTGGAGAGATAGAGAGCTCCATTACAGATATTATGCTCCTTGTTTGCTCATGTAATCTCGAGAGTGTGGAGTCGAAGAGGGAAATTTGATAGAGTCAACGCTCAATGAAGATTTCCGCCCGAATGGAGCAGCACAAGTGGAACGAAAGAAAAAAGAAGCAAGTACGAAGACTTTCTTTCTCTCAGTGCGAAACTCATAGTATCATATGCAACCAAGACTCACACACCGATGCATAATGTACATGTATGAATTTCATTGGAAGAAAACTTTCTCTTATATTCCAGGAGGGAAAATAAGAGAAAACTTTTTTTGGCTTGTGTTCCCTTTTTTGCCGAGTTCAAGTTTGCTGAGTAAAGATTCAATACGTTTTTCGCGTTCGTCCATTGCCTTGTTCTATCGTGTGACTGCGAGCCGAAATGTTCTTTTGGTGAAATGACAAGGAAGAGGGCGACAACAAGAAAAAGGTTGGTCGGTAATCACATCCCCTTCAAAAGGGATGTGCTTTTGGAAAAATAGTTTTGTCGGTTGGCAGCACGCTGCTCAACAATATACAAAACAGAGAAAGCTTTCACCGCAAAGAAGATGGGGCACATATACTTTTCCAAAATGCTTCTCACCAGTGCATTGCCCCTGTGGAATGTGCGAGTGAGGATGGACACTCACACTTTTCACTTCCGCTTTCTCTGCTCACAAAAAGCTGGGTCTGAAAAGAGAGTGTCTCTCTCATCAGATCCCGCAGTTGATGTACAGTTGGCACATTTCGATGTGGACTTGCAGTGATATTGTCAATGCCATTTGGTAAGGAACAGACCTTGGAGATTGTGTGTCCGCGTGACAAGGTGGTGTTCATGCTGCAATGACTAAAAAGCAGCCACAAAATCTCTTCACTCACGCTCCGCGTAGTTGTGTACAGCTTTCCCCATTCTCACCAAATCTCTCCTTCTTCCTTTCACTCAGCTTTCAATTTTTCCACACAATGATGAAGACAACTTTCTCTTTCAGTGAAAGCACATCAACTCTACTTCAGTTCGCTGTCGTTCCTATCTTCCTCCTGTCTTTTCTTGCTCTTTTTTATTGATTCGTTTTTAGTGACGAACTGGAAATAGCGCGACTTTTCCTAGTTTTCAATTCTTTCTCGACGCAACTCCTTTAGTGCGGGAGATATATATGGGGAAAGTCATGTGTGGATGGACTGGAATGAGATGATGATGATGATGTTGGTGTGCACAGATTCTCTTGTCTCGTCTCAGATGCAACCTCAAAATGTCTGCGAAATCCTCCTGCGTGTCTTGTGAACGGGAGGATACTCGCTTGGTAATGACGGCGATGAAAATAATAAGCGAGCTACTTTCTCTCATCGACTTTCTTCGCAGCTCCGTTTTATGATATTTTATTGATCCCACCTTTCTCCGTCCTCCTTCTTTAAAAAAATACTCACGGAAGGAGTATCATCATCGAAAGCAGTGTCGTCCTCGTCCTCGTCGTCATCATCATCCCGAAAATGATCGCTTTCACCTTGCGATATGGTTTCGGTAAAGAAACACGTTTGCGAGGAGCGGAGTTTATGAGAGCGTAGTTGAGTTAGTGAGTGTATACGAAGAAGATGCGGCCCCTAATGGCCTATTCCATATTCTCTTTGATTTCCCCTCATTTTCTTTCATCTCAGAACAACTCGCAACATTTTATTGAAAACGAGGAAAGTTTGGAGAGAGAGAGAGAGAGAGAGAGAGAGAGAGAGACGTGTGCATGTGTGTGCTCCTTCTCACTTTCTACGGAAAAATGGCAATCTTCCTCGCTCCAAGTGTTCGTGCAGAAAGTGAGCTCGCAGAGATATAGATTCTCATCGTGAGTGTTGAGAAAGTGAAAGCGATATGCGATGTAATGTGAAACGCCCACTTTTTCCAGGCAGTTAACCTGCCTCGAATGGTAGAAATCAGAAATGGCAAGTGAAATGGTAGCAAAGCGATCAACCTCTCGCGCCACGTCGCTCACTCGAAAATGGGAGGAAATATAAACACGTCGTGACACTACATCCGTTTTCCCTAATCTTTCATCTTGAAAATGATCTCGTTCCTTCAGCTCCTCAATCTCAACACTGCCATCCCCTCTAATCATTCAATCTCCTCAATTCAATGCAAATAATAATTGTCAGACATGAGCCTTCTTTTCCAGGAAAATCACAGTCTCAAATAATGTTGCTCAATTCCAAGTGTTCCCGGAACATATAAACAAGGTTGTCATAATTTTTATGCCAACAATGCGGAGAATGGAGGAGTAGAATTACTCACTCTTGACTTGAAGTAGATTTTCCACGAATAATTCTCCACATTTTCCTTTCCACTCAACTTCCACATTGATTTTGAATAGAGACTCTGTTCAAAAAGTTGCGTCTGGGGAGAAAGAATGGGAAGAGAGAGGTAGAGAGAGAGAGGTAGAGAAAGAGAGAGCGTGTGTGTGTGTCGTCCTGTGCGTTCTGTCTCCCACTTTTCTTGAGGATGTGTACCTCCCACACAACAAAAGGAGGAAAAGTTGCAGGTGGAGACGGAGTGAGTTTGAGTGAGGGAGACGAGGAGTGCTTTCCTCTAACTACATTTCCCTCGTTCTAGTCGATTTTACTTTTCTGAGGAGAAAACTTGATTCCCTCTAAAATTCCATTTCTTTCTCCAACTTTCCCCCTCCACTCGAACCTCGATCCCTTGTTCTTCTCCGCAGTATATTCTGCGAGATTGCAAGTGTACACAGAGAAACACGTCTGAGTGAGAGTGGAGTTATTTTCTGAGAATACATTGTGTGCAGGCAGTGAGTGGCCCGAGTGTCTCCTTGATTTTATAGCTTGTTGAGGAGAAATAAGTTTGTTACGTGAATTCAAACGGCTGTCGTCATCTTCTCAGCGAAAAAGTATGTGAATACTTTCGTGCAATAATGCTCTGGGCACACGTATACATATAAATAGTTGTGGATGATGTGGATGTAGAGAGTAGAGAGGCACATGTTCATATTCTTTTCAATTTCCTCGAGCCTCCCTCGTTATTCCTTCCCTGGCTCGAGCGGAGAAAGAAGGCAAGTCGGTAGTTGGCTCACTAAAGAGAAGAATGGGACTCGGGCAGGTTGGAGATGTGATGAGAGTAGGCATGATCGCTGCACGAGTAGAGGAGAGGGGGGAAGGGAAAACAAGCAAGCTCGATGGAATATTCAACAGTTCGCTGCAAATAAAAGCTGGCTGCCTTTTCCTCTCAAACTTTATTTGATTAGCGATGAGGATGAGGCTGTATCCCTCGAATATACATGCTCAACGAGAGCAGCACAACAACAATAATGGCAATCTCCTCACAAATGCAAATGTGCAAGTAATGTAATGGACGAGCTGAAATAAGAGAGCAACAGCTCAAACATGTGAAGCGTGAGTGAGTGGAGGAATGTTGTGCAAAAAGAGGAATGGTCTGAGGAGAAGGAGAAAAAAGGAGAAAAAAGGAGAGAGAGAAAAGAGATTGTGTATTTTAGGTGAATGATGGGAATCGCGGCTTTCCTCCGTCACAGAATACATTCCGTCCAACATTGTAGTCGCCATTTTTATGGCGTATGTAAATGCAATGTAATCTGGCTAAGCAATTCCAAACGACCTCTGCCCATGTTTTTCACTTTGAACGAGAAGGTTCGGAGAGAGGAAGAGAGAGAGAGAGAACATTTTCCGTGTCACAGCGAAAGTAAATCAGCCACTTTTTAGTCGTCGCCACAGAGGCAGAGCTGCACACTCGGAGAAAGAAGAAAGGAGGAAAGAAGCGAGTATAAAAAAGGAGCTTTGAGGAAGTAGCAACATGACACACTTGTAAGCATCGCCAATGATCTTAGGAGAACACACACACACATGCACATAACATGAACATGAAAGATAGATGAACACGACTATATCTACTTATGCACATGCCAACTTCCCCATCAACATCTTTACTTTACCTTTTCTCCTTCTCCTTCTTCTGCTCTGTTTTGCTATTCTTGGAGAAAGGAATGATATGTGCCCTCTCGCATAGTCGCACATGTAGATAAATGTAAAAGGGCGCTTTTTTATTCATTCTTTGCCTGACATAATGCTATTACTCCGTCGTCCATTCTTTTGTGACTCTCTCTCTCTCGGCTTTATTGTGTGAGCTGCCTATTATTTGTTACAATGCATATCTCTCTTTATGTATCCATCAGAATAACAAATGACCTCCCTTTATCACCGCACAACGACATGTACACCAACACTACACCCCATTTCTCTTACTTTCCTCCACAAACCCACACACACACATATGCAGGGATGCAGGGAGGCAGGCAGTGGGAGAAGAAGAAGGACGACAAGAATGGCACAATATATTTTTCCGCTCCCAATAATCCTGCTCGTTGAGACAAGAAAGTGAGAGAGAGAGAGAGAACGCGAGTGGTCGTTATTGCTTACCTGAGTAGTGAGAGTGAGGATATGTATCGAGGTTGGATGTTGGATAAGTGCTCATCCTCCATCTTCTCATGTTGAGATAACCTTGATTACATTTCCCCCATCTGCTATTCCAGGGGAAGCGGAAAGTGGTCATCAATGGAACAATGGAATGAAATGAATGAGTTTTGTAGAGAGAGATATACTTTTTACTGCTCAAATGTATATGCCCATCTAATTTTTCCATTCGAATCCAGTGAGACGTGTGTGTGTGTGGTTGCGCTGCTGTTTCGTGTGTGTGGGAGTCTCTATGATATCTCAAGGTTTTCCCAGTAGTCAACTCGGGGAAATAAATTGCTTTGGTTTGATTCGATGTGAAGATTACGACCAGAGCGGGTATGAGTTTATATATTATTCGAGATGAGATTCGATCGCTATTCCACATCTCTCTCTCTCCCTCTCTCTCTCTCTCCTCTCATTTCCAATTCTTTGTTTCGGAGTCATGAAAATTTTGTGTTTTTGTGATCAAGTGCGACGATATGATGCTACTCACTACTCACTTCACCGTGAGCACAAAACATTGTGAAACACACGCGTGTGTATGGTTTAGTTTGGTTGGTGAGGCGATCCAGACCTTGAATTGTGACTGCGAGTTTGGAAAGGAGGACAAGAGAGAGAGAGATGGTTGGAGGAGCCGGAGTAGTTTCATCATCATCATCCTAGCATCTCCCTTATCTTTTATGGGATGTGATCATGAGAGGTGCACTAGACATACACAATCCACATCCACATCCCTTCTCCTTTTGCATGGGACACACAGTTTTTTATTTTTATTTTATTTTTTTATCGTCGAAAGAGCAAGGATAATCAGGGAGAGAGATGGTTTTGGTGAGCAGTGGGAAATGTGCATTAAGAGATGTGGATCGGTGCGGAGCCAGCACATCACATCCACCATCCACAATAACAATAATGCAAAGCATTCTAAATCGCAGTGTCCACGACGAGGATATATGCTGACTGCTGAGGAGGGAGAGAGAAATGGCACGTGATGGAGCAGCTATATTTCCCATTAGATTCCCTCATAAAAGCGTATCTAGTCTACTCTCGAGAGAGAAATTCACCTAATACTCATAGCTTGCAGGTAGAGTGGCAGAAGGAGCATTCCCTATAAATCCAACACATCTCATATCGCATGTCGCATATACACGACCACGCTCGCAACATTGTATGCGTCCTCAGCTTTTGCCCACCACCGCAAATTTTCGATTAGAAAGCATCACACATGCAAGCATGTGCCCACTTGCCTACCTTCGCCTTTGGTGGAGACTGACGCTGGGAGAGCGAGAGAGCAAAGGTGTGTGTGTGCTTGTGCTTTCCCTCTCCCTTTTCTCCATTCTACAAAATTGCTCATTTCCGAGTCGTCTACTGCCCAATGCGTTGCACTCTCTCCAGAGATGTGATGACGATGGCAAAATGAGAGAGAGAGTGAGACAAAAATAGGAGAGTCATCGAAAAAGAATGAGAGAAAGTCACGCGGAGAAGGTTTATACAAGACCGTGCCATTTTTCTTGGCTACTCGACGAATGTGAGTATGAGCTACATCCGGACGTCACGCTTCGTCCACGCTTTCCTCCTTCGACAAACAAATATTTAAACGCTAATGCTAATGATGGTGGCGGGAACAATGGAACAAACACCACCACCAACATTCTCTTCTCGACGAAATGTAAGAAAATCATTTATTTACACGTTGTATATTTTGTACTTATCGTTAGAAAAATGGTTCCTCTTGTCTACACAAACTGAACTGTATCATTATGATGCATGTATGTATGAAGTTGCTAGAAAGGTTGGACGATTTTATTTAGAATCAAAATTGAAGCATTGTAAAATGGTTGGGTTTTCACATTCCAATTTCCCATAATCCCTGAGCATGTTTGTTATGTGGAACAAACAAAGTGAAAAATGAGTGGGATGTCCTAGAATTTGACTCTTTTAATGGCGGGATTTGTGCTTTGGATAGCTGTCAATGCCACTGGTGGCCCACTTCTCTCATTTCAAAGTTTGGAGAGCTGGCAACAACTCTTCTTCTCGTACTGCCGCTTGTGCTGTGCCATTCCCCATCTCACTCTCCCCGTCTCCCCTCTTCCGTGGCGACAAAGAGCAAAGCAAAACTTTTCCTTGTTTTGACGAGTGGACTTTGGCAAGGTGAAAATTATTGGCAGAGAAAGTGCAACTTGCGTTCCACTCTCGCCCTTTTATCGCACATCTTCATTGGCATAAGGTGCACACTGATGATGATGATGATGACCTGCCGAGAGAGAAGAGAAGAGAGGGAGGCTTGTTTTGCATATTATCTTGATGTGGCAATCCGCCTTTGCACAATAGACTACGCTCCAACAATTTTCTGTGGAAACACAATATTTCTCTTATCAACTACACTCTTTTTCTCTTAAGAAACTCTTTCCAAGTTCCAAGTTTTGCGTGCACGGATGTTATGATTTCTTGATTGAGTGAGACTGCCACTCTACTGCCACCTTCCCAACTTTTTTCGCCGTTTCCCACGAACACGATCATCATCAAGGCAATGATGATGATGATTGTCTTGTGTGGATGTGGAAGCTAACTAACTCTTTCTTTCAACTGCTTCTCCCGTGCACTCGCGACTTGCTCTCGTGGAAAATAAAGTCAACATGGTGATATGCTGACGACGACGACAAGGATGATGATGAAGCGATGCGATGGTCGGTGAAAAGGAAGAAGGAGAGAAAGCAGATGAGCTTTTCTCGCATCCAACGGCATCCGCGCCATATTTCCACCATTTCCGAGTTGTTATGAAGTGAAAGAAAACTCTTCGTCTCACTCTCATCCTATCATAATGATATGGCGGAGTGAAGCGAGGAAAATATGTGGAGGGGTATGCAGACTCATCCTCTCTCTCTCCCTTCTCCCTCCATTATTATCATACTGAGACGGAGAGAAAGCATAGCGTGTCTTCTCTCTCTCCTTCTCTTGCTCATCAAAAAGTTGGTCCTGTGAGACTGTAACCATTTCCTCCTCCACGAATATCTCTTCCTTAAGCAAGATCGACTACGTGAGTGCAACCTTCGAGAGAGAAGAGAAAACTTATTCACTCTCTCACTTGAGCTGAGTCGACGGGAAGATGGGAAGATGATGATACGCATTCATTTTGTATAATCTCTGGGAGACGTAAGTTGATGCAGGAGACTTGGCTGTAACTTGGAACAACTCAAGGGCAACATCAACAACATCTGAGAGAAAGTGAACAAGAGGAAAATGTGCGCGCAATATGTGCGACGACGACGAGGACGAAAAACGCGAAGAACTGACGAAGAAAGTCAACTTTTTCCAAAACTCTCCACATTTTCAACATAATCCAGGATGGTCTTGACTGACAATGAGTGACGGTGTTTGTGTGGAGCACACACTAAATTCACCCACACAAACACAAGGCCAAATGAGTAGGTGCACACACACACACATTCTCTCTCTCTCTCTCTTGAAGAGTGGCTGGGAATGTTGCCATGTTATTTGGGAGTAAGTGGCCAGCTGAAAGAGGATCAAAGTTACAGTTTACAAACAAAAACTTGCTCCTCTTCTCCACTTATTTTTCTTTCCACTTTTAATAATCTACTTTCCCCGAGCCGTCGCATTCCCGCTTGGATCAATCTTGCCAGCTATTTATTCTTGCTCGATATCCTTCCGGGAGAGTTGCTAATGCTGATCAGCAATTACAGCTGCAGCTCCCCCTCAAAAAACTTATAATGAGTTTTGTGGAGAGCTCCAATATCTTAACGGATATTCAATAAAAGAGTCTTATGTATTGCCAACTGCGAAGAATATTTGATCCGTTGAGGAATTCCTTGTGTTCAAGGAGAAATCAAAAGTTTGGCAGGGCAGTCGAGGAAATCCTGCGAAATGCCTTGCGGATGAGACAAAAAAAGTGCTATATGTTCAGGTTCAGGGGGAATGCTTGTACGAGTCTCTCATCCCGTCATCCCTACTTTCGCTTCTCACATTTTCTGATGCTCAAGCAGGAACGGAGGACTGAAGAGTGCTTCATATAATATCTGAAGGATGAATTTGCTTTCTAAAGATAATCCCAAAAATGTTGCTATAATCATATCGAATGCTGCTCCACAACTCTTTATATTATACTCCCACGTGAACTTGTTCAACGAACATCTCTCCCCCTCCCATTCATCATCAATCCAAACGAAAGGGGAATTGAAAATGAAGTTGGGTTGAGGGGACAAACCGGAAGTTGGAGAAATCAACTTTCTCTTCCTGAAGAGAGAGAGAGAAAGAGAGAGAGAGAGAGATCATTGAAAAACAAATTTTTAATATGCTTTTTCGCCACATTTGCGAGAAGATAAAAGTGAAATTGAGACATGTCGAAATGATGATGATGATGCCTCTGTGAGAATGATATGAGAATGAGAATATGAGTGGTGGTTGAGTTGAGGCTTGAGAGAGAAAGAGGAAAATGAATTTTTATATATTTCGTGACGGATCCGCCCTAAAAAGCAGCCAAGTTCATTGAACTTTTTTGTTTGAGTTGAGAAGCTTATGCAGACTGGAGGAAGCGGGGAACGCACAAATTAAAAACTTTTTCAAGTCATCACATCCACATCGGAGGAAAAGAGGATGGAAAGCTGGTATCTTGCTGGAGACAGGCATGTCCACACACACACACACACACACTCACACACATCCATTCGAAATAAGCCTTTCCTCTTCCTCTTCCACTTTTTTCGTGTCCCTCGACATCGACATGGAGCTGCAACGACCGCACACTTTTCCATTACGCTAAAATGTGGGTCAGTGAGAAAAAAAGTGGGGGAAATCGGAGTTCCGCTCGTACATCGCAAATGCGATGTTCATGCGTAGCAAATTACTTACGTAATGTTCATTTGCATCCATGTGGATTTCGCTAATGGCCAATTTATTCTTCTGACATGGTGATCATGACGAGACGACGATCGAGCGCACAACTGACACAACCTCAAATCAGAACATGACGAGCAAAAGGGGGAAATAGGGATGTATGTACATAACGTAAATGGAGATGAGAGTGAGTGGGTTATGTGGGTCCAGCCTATGCATTGCTATCGGGCGCTTATTGAGCGCTTATTAAGCAGCTCTTCTTATCGAGAGTTATTGATAAGATCAATAAGTCTCGATAAACACTGCTGGACCACCGAATCTGGCTTATCAGTAAATTTGCATGCTAAAAATTTGAATAATAACGCAATGTGGTGCGGTAACTTTTATCACAACTAATTTGCATAATTTGTAGACTGAAAATTCTAATCCATTTTATTTGCGATTATTTTCAAAGGAAAGTGGAATTCAAGCGCTCAATAAGCGCTCGTTATGATCAACATGATTGATAAGTTTCAATCTATTGATCTGCTCGTTATGCTCAGATCGATATGTAATGCATATTCTGGAGCAGTAACTTGCATAATTGAATGTAATGCGTTTCAGGAAAAATGTTCCGAAAACGAAAACTAATGATAAGAAAACTTCTTTTGATTTGACCATGACTCATAAGTTGTGAAATGGGAAACCTGCATTGCATAATTGCATGTGCATGGGCCATGGGTATGAAGTATAAAGTTTTTCATGTATTATGATTCGTTCCTTTCATGCATTTCTCCTAAAAACTATTAACCGTGGCTTTCTATAAATTGAACGAATGAAGAATGCTCCAAATTAAAAGATATACGGATGTTATCACAATAAAGGTCTCTAACAACTTTCTTTAATAAAGAGTGCGAGCTAATCGGAAGCTGCTTGTGAATGTGATATGAAAATTCATTCACATTTGCGGATGTACAAAATCAATGCAGGTCGAATTATGCAACTATACTTTTTATAAATATGTTCTTAAACGAAATGGCCTTCATTCAATCGCTGCCGACGCTATGTTGATCTTGGTCTGGGTCTGTTGGTTGATCAGCGTCGCAAATAACAGAGGCACTCCCATTTTTTATATCATTTACACATTCTTCACTTGAAGAGGTCGTCGTCTGATCCCCATTCTCATGGTGTTGTTGACCATTTGTAAACTTCTGCACCAAGTTTGCAAGGCTACTTGCCACTGGATCCTGTTGAGGAAATGGGTTTTCGTCAATTAAAACCTCTACGTCTGGGAAAAGCTTTGCAGTGAAATAGCCAGCTTCTAGGTTATCAGCCGTTGAAAAAATGGGATCGAAACAATCCAGAATTTGAAGGAGGTCGGTATTCTTCCCGTTTGCACTCACTACGAGAACTTCAGTGCTAAAAATTATTTTAAAACTTGTATGTACAAACGTCATGCGAAAAATATATAAGCCCTTGATTGCATTCTAGACTTTTACCCTGTTAGAGCCCACTTCAACGCTCGGAGAAAGTCACCCTCCCGTTTCGACGAAAGAAGCATCTTCTCTGCAATGCTCTGCGAAATGCGTGTTCGTTTTTCGGCAACAATGTACTTCCTTCCTTTCATGAACTGTCATCGGTCGAGGATATTTTAGGATTGGTAGCGATTCATAAGGATAGGATATATGAAATCGAGATGGACGGATTTTTATGTATTTCCGAACGTTTTTCCGGTTATTTTCCATCCCGAGTTCCAAAAGAAGCAACATATTCAACAATACAAGTAACAATAAAATCTCGAAATAGTCATATCAAAAGAGTAACGCTCAGTTTATGCCATATAGCCTAACTGAGCGTGGACGAGTATGTAATGTACAGAGTTCACATGAGACGTGTCATCATGGATAATTACTGTGTGGACAGCTACGAGCAGATTATTGAAGTAAATATGTCGTTTTTGATAAACTGGATTTCGATGTTATTTCTGGATTACTAACTATATACTTAACTACGATTACTGTGTTTGTGAGTATAAAGTCTTGTTGTGTATTCCTAGTGACCTGCTCACAAACTAATTGTATACAAGCATTGGCGCATTCCGTGATCTTAATGGAATTGATATATTTTCACATTTACTAGTATACTGCATTCCACACAACTCCCTTTTATAGGCAATTCGCGCAGGTGTACATGTACACTACTAATCGTAAGGGGAAAGAGCAAATAAGAGCATTGTTAGTCTAGATGAATATGAACAATAGCTCACGAAACTACATGATGTATTTATCTGCAGGGGATTTACTTGCATGCATTTTTATTAAACTTTTAGTTTTTATTATAGAGATTATTATAGAGTTATTGGATTAGTAATTTGTTAGTTTAGCTCTTGGAGTTTGACTTATCCTCATGTTCCTGATTGCTGTGTTCGCCTGTACCGCTGTGTATTGAGTAATACAAAAATATATTTTTAATATCACAGTAAACGGAATTCTTATCAGAACCTCTGGATGCTCCAAGATTTCGGAAGAGAACAACGCTGAGAAAACGTAAATATGGTACTTGGGTGGTTCTGGAACAGGCGGGATTAACATTTCCGTAACAAACTGGGGAAAGTAATTCAGCATGACAAAACGCTTTCCCTCATACGTTCGAGGACACCATACTCCAGCAACGTATGCGTCTTTGCCGTACATCGCGTGCAATCTGGAGTTTAAACAAAATTTTGGAAGTTCACACTTTGGAAGACGCTATATCGGATTAAAACCAGCTATATGCCTTACGATTTTGGTTGTGTATCAATCGCTGTCTGATAATCCCTTGATCCAGTACGTTCAATAATGTAATAATCCGCAGTAAATGGATCTTCTTCTTCCTGAGGGCTCTCCCCCTCCCCCTTATCTTCTTCGATGCTCTCCTTCTTTTCGAGAGGTTTAACACGGGTGCACTCCAACAAAAGGATTAGCGTGTCCCCAATGATAACCTCTGGCACGGGCACGTCAATCATTCTTATAGGAGTTTTCTCCCTTTCGACCTTCAAACTTTTTTCACCGTCTTCACCAACTTCCCCTTCGCCGCTTTCACCAGACTCCTCTTTAGCCTGCCCTTGGGACTCCGAAGTATTTTGAAGAGGATTCTCCGGATTTTCTTCAGCAATTAAGCTTCCATCAATCGCTTCACTCCGAGTGTCCTCCGTTTCAGAGTGGAGAAGATCTTCTCTGCCGGGTGGGTTTGGGTCAGGGATCTGCGCTGGAATGCAGAATATCTTGCGAGCATCATCGTCGTTCAAATTGATGTAGCGCTCTCGAATCAACTGTAGTTAATATTGTAACATGACAAGCATTGGCTAAAAGTATGAATTATAAATTGCATTTTACTTATTTGCACTTGAATAGATGAAAATATTCACATTAAAGTCCTCAGAGAGATGGTCCTTGATTTCCGTGACTGCTCCCGTTTCTATTAAATACGACTGAATAGCAATAACTGTGTACTGACGCAGGGCAATCCTCAACCTCACATTTGACTCCTCCATCAGCTTTCTCCGCTGAATAAGCGCTTCATCAACTTCATTCACCTCTTCTTCTTTGTCAGGAGTACCTTCCTTGACATCTTCGTCTTCAGCGGTGTCGTAACGTTCCGCAAATAAATCTGGTGATTTTTCTGTAATAAATTATATATTAAATCTAATTCTAATGTTCTCCGATGATTTCTTGGATATTTAAGTATGCACACTGAATTGCGTCGCCTATCAAATCTAATAAAAAATAATCAGATTAAATTGCAAGACCTTTCTCAGCATTTCGATCCTCGTCTTCATCTCCGGAAGTTGGAGTAGGGGATTTTCGAGACTCAATTTCTCTAGCTTTTTCCTCTTCTTCTTCTAACGCCATCAACTCACCCAGAGCAATTGCTTCGTTAACGGCGTTCTCTCGTCGACTTGCTTCAAATTTGATTGATATCTACGAAAGGAAATTATGCTGGAGTTGTATCGTGATTATAAATGTATTTGTTAATATACAAGAAGTTTTAGTTTTACCAAAGTTCTTTTCGCTTTCCCTTCAATACATTCCAGCTCATGTTGAAATTCTGACTTAATCGTCCTCACCAAGTTTGGGGCATTGGAGCCACGTAATACTTTCACCGGCTTTCCCCCCTTCGGACCATCATTAAGTAAAAGCTTAAATTTTTGCTGATGGCAATTAATTAAAATCTCAACGTGGCAATAATATATGGAATACTAACCCCAAGAAATAGCCAGCAAGGTTCACTTTGATTTCGAAACGCAGAAAGTTGATTAATACCATCTGCATTCGCTGCTGCCAGTACCATTCGGTCGTCATTCGTGTCAAGTTTTAGCTTCCTTAAAATGCTAAACATACTTGTGCATGGACCACTCCATCCTGAGTAGACGTCAACGACAATGAGTCCCTCCCGTTTTAGAAGATTGGTCCATTGAGTTTCCGTCTCCACTTCGATTGGGAATGACAAGTTTTCCCCTCTTTTCCTTGCCATCTGAAAGGTTCGAAAAGTGAACAAAGTAAAAATCAGGATCTGGATTAGATTATTGTCCGAGAACCGATCTGATTGCTCAGCTTCGACCGTATACTTAAAAAAAGGATAAAGTGAAAGTGGATGAATAATTGCTTGTATACTTCACTTAATTGTTCCAAGGAATCTACAGGTTTATCCTGTATCTTCTTCACAAGACGATGCATCTTTTTCGCAAACATTTTCGTTTCCGTCACAGTGCTCACACGTAACCGTACTCGTTGAGCCATGAACGCGAACTATGATAAATTGATATCGAGCAATGGACTTTTATGAAAAGTGAATCGCAGAAAGAAAGCTAATTCAAAAGCTTCCTTTTGACAGCTAAAACAATGGGCTGTGGATTCAACCAGGGAATATACTTGTCCTTCCTCTTTTATTATATCATTCTCATAAAGAAACTGGTAATTTTTTTGTGTGGGTCCTATGTGTCCTGTCTCTATGTCCAATCTTCAAAGTAGCAATTTCAATAGCAGCAACAAATATTATTATTACTTTCTTTCATGCTATGAAAGCAAGCATTTATATATACTCGTTATATGATAAACTTTTGCAATTTGATTTCTCTCTTTTTTTAGAAGTTATGGGTCTCACAGCGTAACTCTCCCAAAGTGCTTCGCTGTGTGATTTCAGTTTATGAAGTTTATGTATCCTGTTTTCAGAGTTTCTGAAGAGTGCACCGTTACCAGCAAAACTTATTAGTATAATGGCTCTCTGAATTTTCCTTCATCGTGCAAATCACAGAGCTCTTATTCCAAAAACCAATCACAAGTTTAAGGAAAACTGGTGGGCGTAACATCCACGAAAAGGGGGGATTCTCTGCGTTCTTAGTTCTTGTTTCCCATTTATACTGTGTATCCAGTTACCACATCAGAATAATGTCGGAATTCGTTGGGGATATGATGGAAAAGGAAGCATACCTATAAAAGAACTCTGCATGTGGGGAAGAAGGGTTGTAATAACAATAATAACCATCGTTTTTCATCCAAATGAGCTTGCAAACACTTTGAATGAAAATGGAATATATGCTTGGAGGAGCACCTTCAATATATTGCTTTCCTTTCACTTGAAAGGAAAAGAGAAAGCGTTATAACAAAGGGAAAAAGTGATATTTTTCATGGTGCAAATAAATTGTACCGCAAGTTGGCAAAGCAGAGGCATGATGTGAAACATGAGAAATCGTCAGAGTGTGAGTTCTTACATACGTACCACTGGAGAAATCAAATATTGTCCACTAATGGACATAATAAAAAGTGTACATTTATGAATGATTCCAATTTGTCTTGAAATGAAATGCCAAAAGAATGGTTGCAACTTTGAAATATGCTTTGTGCACAAATGCTATGCGCGTGTGACCCGTATATATATGTTCCTTTCTAGATTTTAAACGCCTCGAAGTTTGGAATCAGTTGCACAGTGTGAAGAAAGGTATCCATTTGAGTGTTCATTTATACAGAATATGCATTACTTTTATCCAAACTCGGTAGGGATCGCTATAATTACACCCTATCCTACCAAGGTATACACGTAGAGTACATTATGCACTTTCTTTGCGTCTAATTATGGGAGTTTGTGAAAGTAGAGAAAGGAATTTTCACATATTTTGTACATGCTATTTGCTTTTCGAAGAATGGTGTAAGAAAATATTACCTTTTTGGACAAACCTTTTGGTCCTTTTTGGTAAGAGGAAATGAATGATATATTGTCCCCTTCCCATCTCAATCCGTACGTAATAATATACCACAACATCATTAGCTTTGATTTATATGTCCGAATGCAGTTTTCTACATTCGATTTCGATTTGAATGTGAGAAAGCGTAGATGTCTTCTATGATTGCGAACAGATAAAGTACGGACGAATGAGAGAATTTCATTGATCTGAGGTTGTGGGAATATATGACCCATGTCCGTGTTGCAGATGCAATTGTAATGATATGACAGGCGTTGATTGCGTAAGAAGCGATCAACTATATATTTATTATAACGTTCTCTGTGCACACAACACCTTTTCTCTGACGGATTTGTAGAATAGACGAATCGAATCATAACTTCTGTGAACGCTTTCATTCCCCTCGTCATCTTGCTACCTGCCAAACTGATGTTATATGAATATGATGTGTACATATATTTGTAAACCTACGTCAACGAATCGACTTTCTCTTCATATCCGCTTCTCATTAAGAAGATTAAAGCCAACGAGCACGCTACAGGGTGCTTTTCTCTTAGGGGTGAAAACTGAAAGGTGTGGGTTGGTGACTACACACAGAAAGCAATTCCAACGATACACGACAAAAACGGAATGTTCTTTGTTAGGGGACGATTTCATTAAATGAAACAGCAAGCTCCAATGCGCTTTGATTTCTAATTCACTCCATGTCTCATTATTATTACAAAGCCGAAAATATGTATTTTCTTTTCTTTATTTGAAAAGTGCAGTACCTGAAAATTTGGCTTCGCTGGTTGGTGTCGACGTTTCTCTTCCCAATTTCAGGAGGTTCCAGTACATATATTTTCCAACGCTGGTTCGTACTATTATTAGTGCACTTAACTGGTTTCAATTATTTCAAATCAGAGTTGTATATTATGTTGCTTACGTACTCCTTCTAGCCCATCTAGACTAGTACGTAGAGCCGTTAGACGTCACGTAAACCTGAAGACATTTCCGTTTTCATTGTAGCTGCATGAGTTCATTTGGTTTTGGGCAGTGCAGTGTTATGCATTGGTAAATGAGCATATTATGTGAAAAGCAAGGGTGACGAATGACCATAGTACATATATAGATGTTGGGATTGTAAATAGTTTTATGTTCTATTGATCTAACAAATCCACCCTCTGGAATTCGGTCCACGGTTTGGTTGTGGCTTGGCTAACGTGAATTATTATGATGGAAATGAAAAGGTTTTAGAAAGGATCTTAAATCTGGCTAAGGCGTATATAAGAAGTTCCAAGAAGTAGAGAATTTATATATCTTTGAAATACCAGCAGATATCTCGCCTTATATTTCATCAAATCATCATCAATGTCGTAGTTTGCATTGCATAGGTTGTAACAAAAGGTAGCCAAAATACATTAAAAACTGAATAACTACAATGCGTTATGAATGTAACAACACATGACTGGTAATACATTCAGAAACTACTGAAACTTAACTTAAAGAACTTTATATATAGTATGGACTAGAACTACATACTGTATAAAATATATATCTTGATCATATATAAACACTTTGAATGACACAAAGCATGACACATAATTATTTCATGTGATTTGAATTAAGAGTTAATCCAATAGACCCGCTGGACTGGATATTGAATGTAGTATGGAACGTGGAAAGACTTTTCGTTACCCTGAATAGATGTCAAAATCATCATCATCATCTTCTACATCGTAATCTGAAGGATAGTCATAGTCATAATCTTCGTCGTAGATATCAAAATAGAGGTTTCCGCCACTGAAATCGCTGCCTCCATCGTGATCATGCATTGAGCTAGCATCACTGTCAGAATCTTCGTCTTCCCAGTTTGATTGTTCCTGTACAGAATAGAGTTGCGTCTTACATTCTAACATTTGAGAACACAACTTGCGATGAAATTTAAATGATTATAACGTACGAGAATTTCGATTCGATGAACACGAGCGTTTATATCTTTAACTTCCTTTCTTAAAGCACTGATGTGGTCAGGATCGTTGTCGTACGTCCGGATATGAACGGCTACTTCCTCCAAACAGGGATTCTGCTTCACGATTTGAAGCAGGAAACTCTTAGAAAGCTGAAATCAAATAATACAACAATCAGCTTGTGAAGAATACAATTCTGTAATAATTAAAACACTAAAGCCTACCAGCTTCTTCGCTACAAACCGAAGACTTACTTCAGTGTTCCGATAATAGTCAAATGCCCTGAGATAAGGAAATTCTACAACACTCAAAAGTTGTTCTGGACCGATTTCTGGACATGATCGAATTTTCAAACGCGTTAGACCTACACAGAAACAATAATATTCTTTTTCAGAGTTCATTTTTATGAGGAAGTACATAATATCGATAAAGTAGTTAGACCTTTTAAATCTTTTAAACTGATTCCGGAGTCAATGTGGTCTTCCCAAGTCTCTAGCGTACCACAGATTCCAAGCGACCCTACTTCCGGACAGTGTGAGAATGTCAAAGCTAACAAATTTGGACAGTTGGTAATCAGACTTTGCAAACCATCATCGGTAACTGACGCATAGCTTCTCAGCAAATTGAGCTCCTTAATGTTCTCAAAGCGCTCCAGTAAATTGCCAATGTTATTGTCACTCTCTCCTAGGTCACCTTTCCAAAAGGATTGAAATCCTATAACGGCTATCTTCTGAGTTGAAGGAGGGAGTCTTTTCACAATGTCTTCCCCGTAACCGTAAATGTCTAGACCATTGTTCTCCCAACCAGATGGCTTCCTAATAGAAAAGTCTTTCAGTTCATTCATCGTTTGCAGAAAGCTCCAATCGATAGGTCCGGAATTCCCAACAAAACGCTTTGCTTTCAAGTGAAATTTCTTCATCTTCGCTGTCATTCCTTGCAACGTCTCTAGAATTCTAACTGGGAATTCCTCCTTGATTTCGATTGCTAGCTCCTCCAAAGGTGGTTGATTTTTCAGAAAAGTCTGGACGATTTTCGTATCATTTTCGTTTCCAAAAGCCGACAAAGTAAGGCTCCTCAGTTTAGGGCAACGGATTCCTTTCATTGCATCAAATTTCCATACGCTCAGATGTAATTCAAGCACTTCCAAGGTTTCTTTCGAAGCCTCAATAATATTTGAGATGAACTTAACAGGATCCGACTCCGAACCAGATATTGGAATAACCTTCCCGAATACAAATTTCTTCAAATTTAAAGGCACCATGGACAGTTGAAGGAAATTTCTCTGAAAAGGAGTGTCGCCATCATCTTCCGAAGTATCAAGGTAATAAACTGACTGAGACTTGAAGGTACATCCATGAATATCCAGGCAGCTTAGTTTGCCCAGAAGTGTTTGAACTCCCACGTCCGAGAAAACATCGTGCAGAACCTTGTTCAGTATCCCAGCATCCAAATCCAGGATTTGCAAGTTTGTAGTTTTATGCAATATTTTTGTCAAGTATTGGACAAGATTGTCATCCTCCATTGAGCAAGGGAGTTTTAACGCAAGTGATACTGCGTCTTCCAAAATATCCATGATGAGATCTACAATTTCAATCGGTAATGAAAGATCCAAGGAAATATGCTTCCAACAGAAAGTGCTCTCCTTGAGGATCCCTAATTCAACGACTTCCTTGCATATGATAAGCTTGGCTCGGTCGCAGTATTCCTTCGTTTTTCGAACAACAGCTAAGCAATCTAATGACACCACACTCAGCGCCTTCATGTCTTCGAAATTCAGAAGCGAGACGATTTTGTCGGCAACCTGTAACATTAATAACAAAGAAAATACACCATTACAAAAGCTACTCTCGATAAAATCAAATTTCAACCCAACCAATAATTAAATTTAACTTACAAGATCATACTGCAAAGCTCGTAAAAATGGATGGTCCACGTTCTCTCTGAAAGCTTCCTGGTCCGTGTCCGTGGCCCGAGTTGCTGCTGGAGATTTTGGCGCAGCAGTTGCATCACCACCTCCCAAGATATCCATACTGCCAGTTGCATCTGCGGCATCAGTAACCTCCTCCATTGTTTACTGATGATACTTACTTAACCTCCAACTCCCAACCTTAAGTTAAAACTCCAAGAGTATATGGTCAGCAAGTCCCAGAAAGGACCTGAGAGAAATCACTGATGTGTTAACTGAAATAAAACAACTGATAATTATTGAAATGTGTATAAAATGTCAAGAATAAGAAACCTCTGGTAATCAGAAGCTCACAAGCACAAGCCTGTCATCCAAAAACACATTTCAATGCATTTTCTGTGTATTTTTTTTGCTATAGAACCAACGAACCAAGGTATACAAGTTGTAAATGTGAAATGCGCCTTGTATTTCAATGCGACTTGGGCATCTTCAGATAGAAAGTGAGAGCACCATCAATGTTCCTTCCCTGTGCATAGACATCGTATGCAAATTAGACCTCACAAGTCTATTGCCTTTGAAATGCACAATGCAAGATGCACACCGTTTTCGATGGAATGAACAATGAAATCAAGTCGGTGCATTTACGAACGAGTCCATATTAATTTTGGAGTCTTTTGGGTTATTTATTGGGATGGTTTGATTTATGTGTGTGTTGTGTAGGTGGGCTTTGTTACAATATTAAATTTTATGGATTCTAAATCTAAAGATCTTTCTGCATCACCACGAATTCGAGAGGCACCTTCGGCAGACCGAATCCTTCGATGACTGGGAATGGAGCGGTGTCTCCAGTTTTTCGAAATCCTCGTCGCTCATACCATTCGATGAGTTCCGTTCGTCGGGATATCACATGCATTTTCACAGCGCAGCAGTTTCCTTCTTTCGCAAGGTCGTCAACTGCAGTCATCAGTTTCTTTCCCAGGCCACATGCCTGGAGTTCGGGATGAACGCAGAGCATTCCTGTGTACAATTTGTCAATTTGCTTCTCTGTGAAGACGCAGCAGATGATTTTCCCGTGGTCATCGATGCACTTTAAAATTACAGCTCCAGGCTTGGTCATGTCGTCCTTCATCATTGAGGGTGTGATACGAGTTCCATCGAGCAAGTCTGCTTCGGTTGTCCAGCCCTTGCGGGACGTGTCCCCTCGGTAGCAGCTTTGAACGAGGACGACTAGCTCAGGGATGTCTTCTAGCGTTGATGGAGAAATCTTCATTTTGCTTTCTCTTAATTTGGGAATGAACGACGATCTTCGAGAGGAAGAGTAGTAAAATGATAATTTAAGGATGAAAGTTATGTAACAAGCCAAATTGAAATTGCGGAATGAAATTAATTTTACCCGTTGTAAAAATTATCGAGCTCTTTAAGCAGTGTGGTATGGAGTAAATTTTTTATGGACTAGTATCTCGGAGGACTGAGTTTGGAGAAAATGAAAAGTTACAGGTTGAGATATGAAAGTGTGAAATGCATTTGCGCTGTCCCTTTAACAGAACAACCTTTATATGGATTTTCTCACGACAATTTCTGATATGGCTATGGGCTCACGTCCACTTGGTCCACTGCCTTCACTACCTTGAACTTCATTGGTCAGGCTTAATTATTGCATCGGAGATATGATGAGCAAATAGATGAAGTAATGATATGTATTATGATGATGAAAATATATACCAGAGAAGATCATATCGGGTTTATTCATTAAGTTCACAACGGTACCACTTCATTTAACATATACTGTATACATACGTGTGCACTATATAGCAGAAAAATTAAAAAGTTCATGTTCAAGGTATTTGGAAAGTCCTCTGGAACTGACTAAAGTGTGTATTTAGCAATACATACTCGATAAGATATACATATCATCACATGCGAGATGTTTCGCGGAATACCGTGCAGATGTAGATATAGATCAAGACTATGACTATATACTAAACAAGCACTTGAAATGTTAAAGTGTCGACTGTCGAGCCAATTAATAGTAGTGTAGCAGAAAGTAACAACATCATGAAAATTGCTCTCAATTGTCTTTAATTGCCAATATTATGCATACATGTGTAAACTCCAATCGGGCTCCATGCAGGACAGCTTGTCCCATATCGTATGATGCACGATGTGTTAAGTATTGCCTAAAGAAAGATGTTAAAAAGCGCTTGTTTATACTAATTGATCGTGGAGTGGCTCAGTGGCTGACGTGACTTTATTGCGGACGTCCTCTGCTCTGCTGCCTTTACGTAATACGGTCAATCGGACAAATCGCCCATTTCGGATTACTTTCTGTAATCACATTGGGAGTGGAATGCGTATGTGAAACTTACTCATGGACTCGGGAGGACAAAGGAACATTGGTCATGATTTGTAGTTGTATCATTCATATTATGCTCATGCTTTCATATGTTCCGTAAAACTATGAGGATTTGGAGACAACAAGACTTAATTGGAACAGAATTAGTTTTGTAAAAATAGAATTAGAGTATATATTGAGGAGTTTGGGATCGTAAGGTAAGGTATTACAAGATTGCAACTAGAATCATTAAATAACGACCACGTGGATATGTAACTACTTCTCATGGCAAACTTACGATACCGACGTAAAGTAAAATCTCCAGTTCTGTCCATTGAGCAGTCCACCTACAGAACTGGGTAGTTTTTTTATCGTGTCACCCACACCGCCACCTCCTATGAGGTTGACTGTGTGGGTGGTGAGTCTGAGGAATGTGGATATGACTGATCATCATTTGATATTGAAATACGGACAGAGTGAAAAAATTCAGGTACCGAAACGAATCCCAACGCTATTAGCACATCGATATCTCTTTCTCAACCAATTTTGTCCCAAAAAAATGCAATAAAACAAACAAAGCATATAGCCAACGTGGATGTGATATATCATTCAATTTGCGTTTTCTCGTCACACATGGCCAATGCCCGTATTTAGCATTTTTAGTACATCCAAAACGTGTCTGGATCTTTTCTTCTCCTCTCAAAAGCAGTCAGAGAGCCAGACGAGACGATTTAATTTCGCCTAAAGCAGCGATCACACTTTAAAGTAAAGGTTCAGTGCGCTCAGATCAACGTGCCTTCTCTTTTTCGTTGTTGTTGCTTTGTTCTCTGACTGACGAGAAACGATGTGCGCATGTTTTGCAATGTGACTCTACTCAAGTGCACATCAGTGCAATACAATACTTGGAAGGAGGGTTAAAGGGGTAACCCCACACTCACAATGTTAATTCCCTCTTTCAAGCAAATCATATAGCAAAAACTTGATTTGATAACTCATAATTTGTTCATTCATTGAAACTTTGTATGTTCCCGTATATTGCATTTCAATCAAATGAACAAAAATTGAAGAACCTAGCCACAAATTTTGTGAATGCTCCTGTCGTCCCCTTTAATGTTAAGTCATAAACTAGACATGCATTTGGTATGCATACACTTTTCACACTTGTATATGTACACTGGTCTAGTCACATAAAAAGTATATACGATGATGATGAATATGATTCATATATATAGCATACAGGCTGTAGTAAAATTGTATCCATTACCCTCTATCTGTACTATTTATACAATGCTTCAGATCATAAAGAAAAACCGAAGGATAAGGATATAATTATGAATGTGACTTCACATTTTCCACATATGCACATACACTTGACTACTGGCTCTGCACATTTTTTTGGGAGTATGCATGCGTTTTAAGTGTGAAGTGATGGTATAGGCATGCAATGCAGAATACACAAGGATATCAAGTAAAAAATACATGCAATGAGCATACAAAAAAGTACTAGCAAGCATGGCATTGCATGGGGCAAATTATGATACGCGATTGTACACATTAGAAACGTGAACTGGGTCAGAAATAAACATTAGCGATGTATACTAGTGCTCTGCACATGCGAACACACACACCAGGATTCAGATTTTAAACACAATTTAGTTATCGATAAGAATCCGCATTATAAATGTGATTTACAACGGTCACATGTGAGCCACTTTTGCCGGTTACTAGTACCCACGTTGTGAAATAGATTTCACACACAAAAAGCAAAAGTGTGGTAATGCAGAGTTAGCGAAATCTTATTTTGTAGCTTTCTACTAAAATCTCGAATCTCAGCACCGACTTCTCTAGTTCTGCAATGCCACATTGTGGACTTTGGACCTAATGCGAATAAACAAGGTGTGAAGAAAACCAGGCTCTAGTAACTATATTTTTTATAGAAAAAAAATCTCTTCTTTCTATAGAAAGAAGCAGTTTATATTCTTGTCGTACTTAAATAAAGACGTGCAACAAGAGAAGCTCTTTACGGAAAACCATATACAAGATAGCTAGAATTCACCTTTAACCTTTCACTTTCAATATTTATCTTTTGGAGGTGTGGGATGCGATTTAATTGATTGCAGTTTTCTCGTGTGTTTAATGCACAAACTTTTTGCCTTGCAGACAGCACAGCCGCGATGCGATATGAAAGTCATTACAAGTATTCAGCCGTAGATTAAAATTTGGTGACGAGGAAAGGTTTTTTTGAGAAGTCGGATTTGCAAAAATTGTGCAAACTGCATCACACACGCATGAATTGAATTACGTAAGTTGATCACTTTATGAAATCCATTTTAACCCTTTTTTATAGGGTTAGGGTTGCAAGTTCTAGTTCTCACGTTTCAAAGACAGTTACTGACTGATCTTTACAAGAAAAAATTAAATTGGAATGTAGCCAAAGTCCTCTGTTTCATTATTAGACACAAAAAATGTGTAATATGCATTTGGTGTAAACCGGTATTAAGTATATAGCAGTTGTGGCGTTGTGCCATATTTTCTAAACAAATGCATATGAGATTTGCTAATGCATATATTTGCTCTATATGAATCTTAAGTTTTGTATTGTCTTATTTGTTTTAAACGATTGGAGCAGTGTGCCTCACCCTCACTGCAGCCACCTATTCCGGAAGTGAATGCTGATTGCTGACCATTTTGTATAGCAAAGAGAATATATATCGTCGTTGTTCGAAGTTTCAAAATACCTTCACACAAAATATATTTGTGCTATGCCATAAAACTCTGAACTGAACTAAAGTCATTGGAATGGAATAATCGAACTGGATGGGACAAATCCTGTCTTGGGCTATAAGTCTGATCTCAAAAAACAGAGCTCACTGTTAAAATAAGTAGTTCATGAAGTTCTTTTTGTCAACGAAGCTGTCACCGTATACATATACAACCAAAGAAGTGAGTTTTTAATAACAATTATTGGAAATATTTATATGTACATAGAGGAATAGATATGCGTATGTATCCCATACTCGTACAATGTACGCGGATGTGTAAAAAAAACTTTGAAATTAGTGTCAACCGTACTGGCAATATATGCCACATGCACACATCTACATCAATTTACTAATCCCATAAATCAATTAAACTTATGATGTCGCTTTTTATGTCACTTGACAGGAATTCCAGAGGGGATCTTCTTGATTTTAAGCTTGGACGTGACACAGTCTCCTGACACCGCACACCAAAGGCTAGCAAAATTGTTTTCAATTATTGGAAACCAAGTCATTTTGAATGCAACAGAACTCTTCCGAGGAAGATCTTTTACGATGTTTGAGGCAACCATGATACAAACGAGGCGTGATTAGTTATCTTTCCTCCTCGAGCCTCGTATATTTTATATTTAACAATGTGACGACAGGGCTAAGTGAAAATACATGCTTGTGGACAATGTGAAAGTGAAAGCTACGTATATAAGTTTGTTCGAACTTATCACATTTTCAACATTGTGCGTGAACATTAATGTCGACTTTAGCAATGAGTTGTGCAACTTGGTTGGGTCGCGTTGTGACGCGAATATTTGTCGCAGGCCTTCACAACAGTCTTGGCGAGCAAATATTTGCATCAGAAATTGCACGTGGTAATCGCTATCTTTCCTCATCGTCCAGTGAGACTTCCACAAATAATAATAACAACGAGGAAGTGCCTGGAGAGCTGATGAAGAAGGCGACTGAAAAGGAAGTTGCTCGGATGAGTCTTGCGAGTCAAATGTGTAAAGCTTTGCACAGTACGTGGCACGATTTTCATTTGGGAGCAGGATTCGTTTCCGTTGTTTCTGGACTTCCGAAGGACTTCGCTTCCTCGCATTTTAGAAGGGGTCAGTTTGGGGATGATGCATGGTTTATTGCGAGGAATGTTAACGCAGACGTCATTGGTAAATCTAAGATATGCAACATCTTCAAATATCCAAATTGTCTGAGTGCTTGAGGACTATTCGCTAATGCTGCAATATTTGTAATGCGTTAGGTGTTGCCGATGGAGTGGGAGGGTGGAGAAATCACGGCGTAGACCCCGGGGAGTTTTCTTTCTCTTTGATGAGAGCATGTGAAAAGGCTGTTCAGAATGACCTATTTTCACCTTCCAAGCCAGATAGGCTTCTTGCCGCTGGATTCAGTAGAATTCGAGAAGCCAATCGTGTTACAGGTACGGTACATAATCATTTTGTAGAATTGTCAGTACGAATCGCTGGCCATTTTTTTTACATGTATCGTATGATGTTATGCATGTTATGAGGCTAATAATTTTCTTCAATTGCTTCCAGGGAGCAGTACGGCTTGTGTCCTAGTCCTTAGTCGACCGGATGCCATCCTTTACAGTGCCAATCTAGGAGATTCTGGATTTGTCGTAGTTAGGAATGGAGGTGTTGTACATCGGTCTAAAGAACAAACCCATTGCTTCAACACGCCATTTCAATTGTCTTGCCTGCCACCTGGTCAACAGGGCCTTTCGGACAGGTATTCAACCTTGCATTAATTTGATTTTTTATTGTAGTGCGTATAACAAAAATCATGTAATAAAATAACTTGTTTATTCAGCCCCGACTCTGCCGATATCTCAAAAATCCCCGTAAAAGATGGAGATGTAATTTTACTTGCCACCGACGGTGTCTTTGACAATCTTCCAGACTATCTTATTGTATCAGAACTTTCTAAGGTACAAATACATGAAATATAGCTACACTAATTAATTCTCTCCGTAAGGCTTAGCATGCTGAAAACATAAAAAGCTATATTGTATTAAAATTATATGTTTTCTTTCATTAAAACTCAAATTTGCAGATTCAGGGACAAAAGGATCCTCTTCAGCTGCAGAGTGCAGCAAATGCCATCGCACTTATGGCGAGAACGCTTGCATTTGACTCTAAATACATGTCACCGTTCGCTAGAAATGCTAGACTATATGGATATCACACAACTGGTACGTTTCTAGATTCCTACAAATCAAAAGCGAATAATAGCTACATTTGAACTGTAACAGCAAATAATTTTTCTTTTTTTATATATATTCTGTCTGTGCTGCAGGTGGAAAACCAGATGACGTAAGTTATAAAACCATTTAATTATGCACGTTATTAATGTGTATGGCTGAGTAGAATTGCGTTATTCAGTGACAAATTCATTAAAATTTCAGATAACCGTTTTACTAGCAACTGTGTCCGTGGAAAGATAATCATTTGCAATGAAGAGGGAGTGTGAGTTGGTGATTGCGTCTCAGTGTGGCTGCCATATTATGTTGGATGAGTCACGAAAATGTGCATTTAACAAATGATCTTGTTGACTGAATTACACACGCAGAATTAGTTTGTTGCAACCAAAGCTATATATATGGTATATTGATGTGAATTCTGAGGTTGTTGAAGACAAGGATGCATTGTGTAGCAAAAAATCCTATATTGTGATGAAAAAAAACTACAGAAAGAACTGAAAGTGTATACCGGTAAGTCAATTTCGAAAAAGTACTGGCGAATTACCTTAAACAATGCACAACCTGTCACTACTTTTTTTTTGAGAAAAGGAATGAATGGGGTGTCAAAATGACGGCAATCATGCCCTGATTACCAATCCGGAAGCAGAAATTACTTTTTTTTACGTAGTTTCAAAGTTTTGGCCGTTACAACGGTATTTTTCAAAACTAAGTAAAAAATATAAAATGAGGCACCAAAATGACGGGGAGGATGTCCTGATGACGAACCTATAATTAGTTTTAATAAAATT